>ML837620.1:7530-28748 GCA_009831015.1 Picea engelmannii | reverse complement strand
CTACCAGAATCAAACTGTAAGGTGATAGAATTGCATCAGATCTACACCCAATCAAATACACCCATCATACATCCTGGACAAGACAACTTATAGGTATTTGAAAAATATTCCTCTTCATCTTGGTATAAAAACATCATCTATTTTCTACAACATTTTGAATGTCCACCAGATGTGAAGAAGATGAAGCCCGGGTCTCTCAAATTGAAAGCTATCAAATTCTTCATATCAAACCAGAACCTGTATTGGAGAGATCCTATTGGAATCCTATTAAGATGCCTTGATAAAAATGAAGCTAAACAAGTCACGACAGAAATTAACAGAGGAGTGTGTGGAGGGAACCAGCATTGAAAGGCCACAACTCTCAATATCCTGAGGGCAATATGCTACTAGCCCACCCTTTTCTCTAATATGTTTTCCACTGTTAGAGCCTGAAATGAATGTCAGATTTTTTAAAGGAAACAAAAGTTACTATCACTGCCCCTGAAGCCTATCAAAGCCAGCATTCTATTTCAACAATGGGGGTTAGACTTTATAGGAGAAACAAATACACCCTCTAGTGGAAAACACAAGTGGATCCTCACTTCCACTGACTACTTCACCAAATGGATTGAGGTTGTGCCCACCTGGAATGTCATTAACAAGGTAATCATGAATTTCATGGAAACTAATATTTTTTCCAGATTTGGTTTCCCCAGTAAGCTTGTAGCAGACAATGACAAAAAAATCAAGTCCAAATCCATGATTGAATTATGTGGCAGTCACAAAATTCCCTTGACACATTCCACACCCTATTACCCTTAGGGAAATGGCCTCGAAGAATCATCAAACAACACTCTCATCAGGATCATTAAAAAGTTCTTGACTAAAAGCAAGAAATCCTGGGACTCTAAACTCAAATATGCCTTATGGGCTTACATGATCAACACTAATAAGTCTATGGGAACCTCACCATTCCATCTTGTTTATGGCATAGATGCTATTTTTTCTACTCATCTTGGTATACCAGTCTTGAAATTCTTGCAGGGGCACATTGAGGAACCCTATGGCATCCAAAGGATAATCTTTCAGATTATAGAAGTTTAGAAAAGAAGAGAAGCACTAGATCAGAGGACAAAACATACCAGAATAAGATCAAATCAGCCTTTGATAAGAAAACCAAGAAGGATATTTTTCAGGAAGGTGACCTGGTTTTGAGGTGGGATGATAGAAGGGAAAAAAATTCCAAAAACAATAAATTCGACAACCTCTGGTTTGGCCCTTTTAAGGTGACTGAAGTTCTGGACAACAACACGTTCATCCTGCACAATCTAGATGATATAGAGATATTTGGAGGCCCAATAAATGGGCGCTTCCTGATACACTATTTTGTTTGAGGATGGGGGAAGGTCCCTCTTGTACCATAGATTCTTTCCTTTATTGTTTCTTTTGATTAGTTAGTTGTGTGTGAATAAATACTCCATAGCCCAACAAGGCACTGGGGTTTAGTTTCAGTTTTTTTTCATTCAATAAAATGCATGGTTGAGGGATAGTAATAGATACGCAGGGATGACAGACACAAATGAGGGTAAGTGATGAAAGGTAAGAGAAGTTATCTAATCTCAAGGCACCGATCTGTAGTTCTTAGCACCTCACAAGGACGATTTATCCCTAGTTGGAGCCAATGTTGTAACCTAGGTCTGCATTCCCTACCTCTCCTCTCTTTTTCCTATGCATTCATCAAATTTTTCCTTAGTCTGGTTGTTTAAGTCAGTTTCCCACTACTGAGTGTCTTGGCCCTTATTCATTTTTTAAGTCTTCGTTCATTTTTGTTTCTAATTTTCTGGAAGGATAAAATACATGTCATATTTGTTTTAGAATGCTTTTCATCATGTGATTTATTGATTGAGCTCACTTCAGGTCTACCAAGCCTTTTTCTATGCACATGAAATGTCGGTGGACATGATGCAACAATCCAGAGACGCAAATTTTGGGCTCATACCATGGGAACAGACAAGTTAATTTTTGATAGTGGAGATCCATCAGGTCAAATAGGTCAACGGTTCTTGTCCTTTCGGGTTCCAGAATCATGCGAATTTTAATATCAAGTTAAAATTACTAATTTCCTGAAGACCCGAAGCCTTCGAAGAGCCGAAGTCCCAAGAATCTCACATGTCGCTTTGATGATTTTCCTTCGAGAGTTTTCTAGCATAACATTCATAAACTCCTGAAGCCCAAATTTTTGAAGAAAATATGGACCGTTTGTCGGTCATGACACGCAGCAGTAGATCATTTACTTCTGGGATTTTCCTCCAGGAGATTTTCATGTTTCACATTCGAAAGTCCTGAAGATCCAAAGACCTAAAGTCCTGAAGTAAATTTAGACCATCCATCAGAGGGGACACATGGCAATATATCTTTCACTTCGGAGATTTTACTTGGGGAGGTTTTTTATGCTTCACATTTGAAACTCCTGAAGCCTAAACTTTCAAAGATAATCTGGACTGTTCATTCATCATGACATGCGGTAGCAGATCATTCACTTCGGGGATTTTCCTCCAAGAGATTTTCATGTTTCACATTCGAAAGTCCCGAAGAGCCAAATGTCGAAGACCCAAAGAGCCAAAGAGATGAAGCACGTGGCATGTTCACTGGTCAAGACACGTGGAAGCAAATCATCCATGTCAGCATTTTTCCTCTGGGGTATCTTCATGCATAATATTCATAAAATATCGAAGTCTCGAAGCCTGGAGAATTGAAGTCCCAAAGCATGTAACAACTAGCAGTTAATACACGTGGCACACTCATGAGTCATGACATGTGGCATTCATCCCAGGTCATTTGGTTGTTTCATTCACCCATTTCCACATGACATGTGTCACCTTTCTTTCTAGGACACATCAACAATCATGACATCATATGATGTCAGGCCACCACGTCACTTTGGAGATTTTCCTTCGCGAGGTTTTTCATGCTTCACATTTGAAACTCCCAAAGCTCAAACTTCCAAAGAGAATATGGATCTTTCATTCATCATGAAATGTGGTGACAAATCATTCACTTTGAAGATTTTCTTCCAGAAGATTTTTGATGTTTCACATTCAAAACATCTAAAGCCCGAAAGTCCAAAGTGAATCTAGACCATTAATCTAAATTCAATGAGAACTGTCGATCCTTGCAGCAAGTAAATATCACCCAAATCATAGATCGTCATCATATCTATGACCATGCTTCATTGTGGGGACGTCAAATGCTCAAGCGTTAATTTTTCAAAGCGGTCATGGAATTGGAACCATGAAATGTTTGGAAGGGTACGTGGTAGCTTGTGATGGATTATGGGCCCAAAGGTGGTCTGGATCCAAACTACCCTCAACAACTCCCACAATCACGTGCTTGAAAGACATAATATCACCACATCGCCTCCACTCATCCCACTCAGTAATATCTCTCCTCTCACCACCGGACACTTGTCCTCCGTTAACCCCCACGTTTATCTCCATCAACGGTGGCCCACCTCTCTAGATCCAAGGTCCTTGTCACAGCTTGGACCCCCCCAACCATTCTACTTTTAATAGTGGGGGGGGTCCGAGAAAGTGATTTTCCCATCGTGGGCCCTACCTAATGTGGCAAATCCTTAAGAACTTAGACCCCCCCCCCTCTCTGATCTGCTTATTGACTACCCCCCCTTCTGATTTCCTCCCGGTTTGTTTTTCAATACCGCCCCCTCTCTCCTTTGGCCACATGTTCTCCACTCACTTCCCAACCTATCTACTCCTCCTCTCCCTACATGCCACCTGTATCCTTCACTACATGTCACCAACTCCATATTCTTGATACCTCCACCGTATTCACACCTCCTCTTCCTTTGACATCTGCCTTCACACATCATCTACCCTCACATCCATTCATCCTGTCTCCTGATTGGATGCTCACCTCCACGTCCCCTCTCATGCTCGATGAGATGAAAACCATTCCAGTGAATATATTTCACAAGTAGAAATGGCATATGACAGGGTCAATACAGAGTGCACTTGGCTTCCAAAATCTCAGGCATAGACAGAGAGTTAAGTATCATTCATAGGTCTACATGGATTAGTCTCAGAAACACTTCAGGAAACTCTGCTCATGCGGATGGTTATCTCCAGTGGCCTCCAAAAACTTGCAAACATGTCATCATTCAACACATATCTCTACTCTGTCACTCCAAGGCCTATATTTAGCCACTCAGTTCCTCCAGCACATGCATCATTTTTGTCGCAAAGGCAGTAGTAGTTTTATTTGTTTAAGTCCAGCATTTTCCTAGATTAGATGAAAGAGTGGTATTCCATGTGTGATATGAACTACTCTTGTTTATTAATTCCAGTATCTTAGTAAGGTTAATTATTTGATTTATGAACATTTACCTAAATTTAGGACTCATTCCCCTAAGGACGAGAGCCTCTGCAACTCTTTTAAATAGTTAGTTTTTAGATATTGTAAAGGTGGGATTTTTTGAGGAAATAATAGAAATACAACAGATTGGTTGGACCCATTTTATGCATGGATTAAATCTCTCTACATGGTGAACATACTCTTGATGATAGTGTTTCGTTCAACTCTTCATGTGTTTTCATTCTTATCTTGAATACATTTTTTTATTTGTGCAATGTACATTTCATTTCCTTTCATCTATTGTATGTCTTATTTTTATTGATATGCAACCTGACAAATAGATAATGCTTTGGTGAAGATTTGTTTTCTGCAACCTATGGGATTTATTTTGTTTTGATACATGTTTNGCCACATGTTCTCCACTCACTTCCCAACCTATCTACTCCTCATCTCCCTACATGCCACCTGTATCCTTCACTACATGTCACCAACTCCATATTCTTGATACCTCCACCGTATTCACACCTCCTCTTCCTTTGACATCTTCCTTCACACATCATCTACCCTCACATCCATTCATCCTGTCTCCTGATTGGATGCTCACCTCCACGTCCCCTCTCATGCTCGATGAGATGAAAACCATTCTAGTGAAGATATTTCACAAGTACAAATGGCATATGACAGGGTCAATACAGAGTGCACTTGGCTTCCAAAAGCTCAAGCATAGACAGAGAGTTAAGTCTCATTCATAGGTCTACATGGATTAGTCTCAGAAACACTTCAGGAAACTCTGCTCATGCGGATGGTTATCTCCAGTGGCCTCCAAAAACTTGCAAACATGTCGTCGTTCAACACAGATCTCTACTCTGTCACTCCAAGGCCTATCTTTAGCCACTCAGTTCCTCCAGCACATGCATCATTTTTGTCGCAAAGGCAGTAGTATTTTTATTTGTTTAAGTCCAGCATTTTCCTAGATTAGATGAAAGAGTGGTATTCCATGTGTGATATGAACTACTCTTGTTTATTAATTCCAGTATCTTAGTAAGGTTAATTATTTTATTTATGAACATTTACCTAAATTTAGGACTCATTCCCCTAAGGACGAGAGCCTCTGCAACTCTTTTAAATAGTTAGTTTTTAGATATTGTAAAGGTGGGATTTTTTGAGGAAATAATAGAAATAAAACAGATTGGTTGGACCCATTTTATGCATGGATTAAATCTCTATACATGGTGAACATACTCTTGATGATAGTGTTTCGTTCAACTCTTCATGTGTTTTCATTCTTATCTTGAAAAAAAAAAATTATTTGTGCAATGTACATTTCATTTCCTTTCATCTATTGTATGTCTTATTTTTATTGATATGCAACCTGACAAATAGATAATGCTTTGGTGAAGATTTGTTTTCTGCAACCTATGGGATTTATTTTGTTTTGATACATGTTTGATGTCTTGAAATGATATTTTAAGTATTGGACTTCTTGCAGTAGATTATTCCTTGAGTAGTTTTTTGTTTCCCTCTGTTTTATATTATTTCATTGTTCTATCATTAGTGTGCCATCGGGCAAGGAGGGCCCTCATCCATATCATCCTGCCAACCCAACCTTGCATGTTTCTTGATATAATAACCCTCTGACCAACCAACAAAAGAGTTAAAAGAAGCAATCATTCTAAACTGATAGGTGGCCCTCTCTAGCAGTCAGGTGCAAACCTTAGGACCAACAGTCCTTACAACAAATGTTCAATGATGCTTAGGATATTCAACACAATATCCAAGCATGTAAATAGATTTGAAATGAGGATTTGGATGCTAAAGAACATGACAGTGAATATGAACAGAAAATAGTTGATCGGCATATTGAGCAGAGAGTTGATAATATCATTAGTCCTCCCAAAGTTTTCAATTCTAATGATTTTGCAAGATATTGTATTCCACTTATTGAAAGAGGAGGTGTTGATTTAGCTTCTGATCCATCCCATGATGAGCATGGGGTTGATTTTTTTATGTATTCTTTTGTAGACAGTCAAGAAGATGAATTTGCAAATCATCTTGTTGAAGACCAGGTTGATGTTCTAATATTTTCCTTGTTAGATGGCATTGAAGATGATGTTTATTTTCCTATATATGATGAATCTAATGATGATTATGATGTTGACTTCCTAGAACAACTATTTGTATGTTCTCTATCATTAAATGTTCATTTTTAGCAGTGTAATGAGAGCAATCAGCCTACATATCACAATTACCAAGAAGAAAGTATTGAATCAGCTGAAGGGAATTATTTACCTTTATGTTTTTCTTCATTTAAATTGTTGAAAGAAAAATATAAGATCATCATTGAAGCAAAAGAATGTGTGTTGATGCCAAATCACACTGATTCACTGGAAAAAAATTGACAAGATATTGCAACAATCTTCTCATCTGTTTGATGACCATGTTACCTATTATGTAGAAATTATTGTCAGTTCAAAATTGTAGCCATTGGTCAAAGATGAATATGAAAATAAGTGTGTTCAGCAATCCAAAGAAATTGAAAAATGTGCATATGACAACAATGAAGAAAATGAAGAAGGTTTTGAATCAGGTGAAAGAACCTTGCCATTGTGTTTTGCTTCTTTCAAATTTTTGAAACAAAATGTTTATAATGTTTCAAATAAAAAATCCTCCAGGCATGATGTTGAATATGAAGAAAGAAGTAGACTTGCAAATGAAAACTATCTTCCACTATGTTTTTCTTCCTTTGAATTGTTGAAAGAAAATCATGAGATAATAGAGGAAGCAAGGAAGTCTAACTTCATTCACAGTGGAACTGTTTTACATGAGCAAATTGTTATCAGTGAAGAAGACCAACAACCTTCTCATGCATTTAATGTTCATGTGGTTGATTACAGGGAAGGTTATTTCAGTTCAAATTTGCAGCTAGTTCTAAACTACTTTCTTGGAAATAAATATGATGGTCAATCAATGTCAGTGTTAGATATGGATTGTTTTCCACCATGGGTTTCATTTCAGCCAACACTGTATTTTTATTTAGAAGATTGTTATTTCTAGCAGTCTCGGCAGATTTTTCAGCCTCTTGGTGGCAATCAACAGGTTAAAACACATGAAAACAAGAATGCAGTGGAAGGGGTAAAACATGATTATTGTTTTTTGCATGTATTAGAAGATCCATTTGCAGTTTTTTTGGAGGCAGTAAACAGTCCAAATGTTTTAAATTTTTTGAGATTTGGATTTATGGATGAATTTTTGAATGAATGATCAGTAAGCAGGATTTGGAGCAAGCTTGTGCAAAGTAAACAAATATTGGATAAAATGCTTACATGGTTGCATTGGCATTTTGATTTCACTTGATCGGCAGTTCATTTCAACAGTTAGGTAGGTAGGTGTGAATAAGCTTGGTGGGCAAGCATTTTTCAGTTTGGATTTCTAGTAATGTGTACAGTCATATTTTAGCGATGTATTCAACATTCAGTCTCCATTTGAGAGTAGTGTGCAGACTTTTGTTTTCATCAGACACTTGTGACAGGTCAGAGTAGGGAACACACACATGTTTTGGCAGCATCCCAATGGATCAGGAACCACATCTGCAAGTTCTTTGCTACCTCACTCGTAGGATAGCATCCCCACTTGGAGTCAATGTTATCACAAGCTAATTTGCATTAATTTTTCCAAAGCATCTTTTCCTTGTGCTATCTTTCCACTCATATTTTAAAACTTTTCCACCAGCTTCATCAAGCTCCCATCACCTAAAACCTTCACTTGAATGATCACCTAAAACCTATATCTAGCCTTAATTCTTATCTAAATTCCTCAATTCCATCACTTCATTCATTTTTTCCCCTTATTATCATATTCTCATTGAAAATTACAAATATTCATTTTATTAATCTTCATCACCCTTATCCTATCCACAAAGTCATGTGATAAGCCTCATATGCCCAAAGTTTATAGAAAATAGAAAAAGGGTTTATTATTAAAAATATGTTCTAAAATATTTATATTAATATTTAATCCAATATTCGACTTATGGAATCACATCAAATCATGGGCACAAATCTCAATTTATAATGTGGAAAAGTCAAAGGGTGTATAGAGGGCACACATACATATCGGGAGGAGAGTTAGCGCGAAGGTTAATTATGTGAAGGTGGGCCGATATGTAAACCGATGGTTTTGGTCGGGGAGACATGTCCTTACGTGGTGAATATCGGGGGTAAAAGTGGCATGGAGAAAACCACTCCATCCCAAGCCCGATATAATAAATGAAACCATTTATCATATGGTTTAAGTGCGGCACATTTTCCAGGAGTGCATTTCAATAAAAATTATGGAATTTCCAATAAACAAATTCCTTCCTCCTGGTGGAAAATTTTCATAGAGGTGAAAATTGAATTTTACAATAGAAAAGTAAATGTTTTTAAATGGGAATATGCATGTGAAAGGAAGACTTGGATAATTTTTATCCAAATGTTTTATAGAAGTAAAAGAAGAAGATTAAAATTATTTGACCAAAGATGGTAACCAAGACATGGCTTTCAAAACCATGGGAAACAAACGAGTCAATGGTTTTCACAATGAAATGGTAAATTGGAAAAAGCAAGACATAGTAAATGTTTTTCACAGTAAAATGGTAAATTTGGAAAAACAAGACATGGTTTTCAAAACCATGGGAGGAAAGAAATAAATGGTTTTAATAAACCACATACATGAATTAAATTATGGAAATTTAATTCTACAGAATAGAAAAATATTTGGGAATTATTTTTATTCAAACATATTATTCCCAAATATTTAATGAGAATATGGATAAATGGAATCAGATTTGAAGGAGTATAAGTGACATTTCAAAGAGAATGTGGCAGAGGAAGAAGCTGAAGTGTTAGAGGAATCGACAGTTGGATAATGAAACATTTTTTTTTGTAAAAACTGTCATTTGTAATCATTGTACTCAGTTTTAGAAGCTGAAACATTTCAGTTCAGATATTTTAATCAGTTTCTAACTAAAGGAACTTGAAATTGTATAAATGATAGAGGTTCTGAATGTATTAATGTGGGAAGAAGTGCAAGGGCACAAATTCTAGTTGTTCTGAACTCCATTATAATTTTCTAGAGATGGATTGAATACATATGCAAAATATTTGAAGTCTCTATGAAAAGATTCTAATGGTGGTGATATGAGTTTTGTATTCCCTCATTGTATGTGTTTCTTGTGATCTTTAATTCCATTTACACTATCTTATGTTTAAATTGGATAGTCAAAGGCCCAGAATTCATCTTGTGATGATCTCGGCTGAAGCAATTTAAACTATGTGTATTTCTTCTTGACTAATTTAGAATTCATTTCAGTAATTCTCAGATGAAGTTACTTGTTTTCCCCTTCCTCTTACACTCTGAAAATTTCAATTACAACTCAGATTCATCGCCTCATTTAGCCTTTATGCTCTGGATATTTCTACCAATCAGTCATTGTTTTCATTCACTTTATAATTTCAACTCCACGGCCCTGAGTGTCCCTCTCGTTCCTTGCCAGCAACTTTATAAAAAACCCAAAGACAAATTAAATCTAGCCATTGATTGCTAAAGAAATATAAAGTGACATGAGAGAGCCCTCTCTGAGTTGAGAAGGCTAGTACCCATCTCTAAAGATTGGTTGAAACAGTTACCTCTGTCATTTTTCTATCAGCCAAAAAAAAATTTACAGAGTGCTAACACCACGTACATATGCTTGTTTCATGCTAGACAAACTACATACATACTCTAGCTGCACACTAAACATCCTGTGTATACCTCTAAAAATTGCAAAAATTAAAAAGTTGTAAGGAATTCGATGAAATTAACGGGATATTGGAGGTTTCCCAACCATTTCACCTACTATAGACCGTCCCCAAACCGAATAACTATCCTTTTTTCATATAAAAGGAGGTATTGGGGTATCATTCCACAATCAATCATTAGAATGATGAAACTCTTCCCAAATTCTCTTTCCTCCCTTGCCCAAGTATTTGCATCATTTTTTGAGTTATTGCCTCAACATTCTGTATCTAGCCCTTTTCTCCCATACAATCCATTCCCTTCCCTTGAAGTAATTTGTTGATTGTGAGAGAAGGTGTTACACATAAAAAATACTCACTTTGATAGTGTCGCAAGTGTCGCATTTTTCTCACAAGGTTGCAAGTGTCGCATGTTGCTCACAAGTGTCGCAAGTGTCAGGGAAGCATACTGCCATGATGCCTATGTCGTGCTTATAACAACATGAGAAGGACACTTGAAACACCTCAAACATTTGATTTGGAAGAGGAGAAATGAGTCAGCAGGCTTACAAACCCTTTTCCATCTGAAAGCACCTCAAAAACTGAGCTTTTGAAGGAGAGCACTCCCCTATACCTCTTCTAGGAGCGTCAACACTCCTCCTTACACTGTCTGGGGGTGTTATAAAGCTCCTCTGTCCCTTTTGAGGGAGAGCTATGGATTTTGAGAGCATCAACACCCCCCTAAAGCCTACTAGGGAGTGCTACAATGCTCTGATGGTCCTTTTGAGGGAGTGCTACCTATTCTGGGCAGTAGTTAAGTTGTTGAGATGAATGGGGGAAGCATTCTTTCAGTCTTGGAAGGTAGTTGGATTCGAATCCCTAGTTCAGCCATGATCTTAGGGCAGATCCTCAAATGAAGGAGGAAAATCCTCAACTTCCCCAAGGATATCTCAAGTGGTTAAAGCCTCTCCAAGGCTATATAAGCAAGCTTTCTCATGGTGAAAGGGGACTGGAAAGAGAGAATCACACCAAACTTATGATCTCATAAGTGGTGCTAGAACAGAGATATTTTGGAAGCAAGAGACCTATGATCTCATAGGGAGCAATTGGTGAAGCTATCATCATTCGGATCGTGGATATTTTGAGAAAGGGGTAGACAAGGAGGAATTGGCAGAGCTGCTTCAATTCATCTATGGCTATAAGAAATGTTTTGTCCTCATTAATATAATTTGCTTGGCCTGCTTCTTTCTAGTTTGTGTCTAATCTTACATGAACTTATCGTTGATAGATAGATATATTTTCAAGCTAATATCAATAGAGTAGGAAGTGGTCGTACTGTTTTTTTGTCTACAGGGCTCATCGAGGAGCGAAAGGTTGGAGCTCAACTTGGAGCGTGCAGGGACAAACACCGGTAAAAGGTACTCATGTTCTCCTTCCTCCTCATACATTGGTTTGTATAGATCTGAAAGGAAGTCAGTGTCCACGTTAAGCACTTTCTGTCTTAGAGTTAAGAGTCTATCTCTTTGAGGCAATCTACTTGTCCACAGGGAGATTTTCCTACAACATAAGGAATTTGGAAGGTGCACTTGGAGCATTGTTAAGAGGATCTTGGACCAGGTTTGCAGAGCATCGGCTTGCAAAGGTTGAAATTTTCAATAGTTGAATATTCAAAGAAAAAAATCATTTTCCCTATCCCAAATGATATCTTTATGTATTTTATTTGGTTTATGCATAATGAGTTATATATAACCCTAATTGATGAATAGATATAGAATATTGGTGGCCTCGTTTGCCTAAGAGTTGATGCAGGTTAGCTTTGGGAGGAGATCAACATCCATGGAAACAATGAAGCTTGAGGAGGTCATCATCAAACGTTTGGATCAAAGGTACTACTTCTGACTTACTCTTCTATCATTTTTTGTTCATATGTATGGAATTTTTATGGTAGTGTAGGAATTAGATTGTCATTTAAAGGAGTCATTACTCTGTTTATACTTAGAATCTCGGTATAGTTATAAGGGGATTTTCCCACTAGAAGAGTTGGTGAATCCACTGGGTAATATTTCTAGGATTTTAGATGAAGGTTTTGGGGTTTTTTATTGTCTTCTTGATTTCCTTTTGAGTTTCAGTCAAGTTATTTGAATCTTTTAAGGGTCTCTGGTCACCTGCAAGGTGCCTACCATTTTTCCCTTCCATGTCAGTCTTCYTAGTATTTTTCTTTTTTGAAAAKTCTTAGAGGTGTACACGCTCTTCTTTGGATCAAGCCACGTACATATGTTCCGTTCAMAGTAAATAGCCCACATACATACAYAGGATCTTGGTGCAACAACCCACATCTATGTATTTTGAAAGTGTTTTTTAACAAAGAGAGGTTTKTCTTTTCCYCRATAGAAGTTTAGGCTTCTCGGGGATTTCTTGAACCTTTTAGAGTCTTTATTTTTGGCCTTATCTTGGGTTGAAGATTCATTSTTAAATTGCATCTTAGTTTTATTTTGTTTTCCCTAGAGGTTTAGAATGAACTTTCAAGTTTTAGATCCTCCTTTTGGTTTCTTGTTTGAATCCATTTGTTTATGCAGTTGGATTAGGGTCTCTTTAAATCTTGGGTTATGTTCTCTCTTTTTCCTATTGCTTTCTTTTAAAAACAAAAAATATTTGTACTTTAGTTTTTCTTGTTAAATAAATTCAAAAAAAAAAAAAAAAAAAAAACTTGCATTTAGTTTGGTAAAGTAGCCTACGTTGTTTGTTTGTAGAAGAAAAGAGTCTTCATTTCAAAGTTATTTTTTCTTTCCTGAAATATAAGTAGTTTTTGCTTATTCTAACGAAAGTACTTTTTAGGAAACTTTCAATTACAAGATATTGAAACAT
Source organism: Picea engelmannii (assembly GCA_009831015.1). Lineage (NCBI taxonomy): Eukaryota > Viridiplantae > Streptophyta > Pinopsida > Pinales > Pinaceae > Picea > Picea engelmannii. The sequence continues at coordinate 15,783 of ML837620.1, read as the reverse complement.
TGATTAGAAAAGTTGAATTTTACAAAGAGTTTTACAAGCTTTTCTTTAAGTTCGAAGTATATTTTTTCTTCCAAATTCTCTAAAGTTATCTTCCTTATTCATCTCTTCAAAACACCATTATTTGCATGACCACATCCTTTGTGAATATCAAGCATTAAAATTAACACTTAACTTAAAATATATTAGAATTTTTGTTTGTAGGGTTCACCGACTAGTTTAGGGTTTTAGGGCCTTAAATTAAGTGTGAAAAGGAAACTCTTCAAGGCCATTTTAAAAAAAAAATTGGAGTCTCAGATAGAGAGTGCCTTAAGTCTAGCATCGTAAGAGTGAGCTGAGACCCCCCTCTAACACAAGAGATAAAAACAAGGTCGCGTGAGGAAAGGTAAAGGAGAAAACCACTCCAAAGTCAGACCAAACGTAGTGGGGATTATATATTGAGGGCCTTTCTCAGGAACAATATTCATCAAATTTTCCTATGAATCTTCGTGGACCTTGAATCCTTTTGAGATCCGTAGTTGTCTTCTGGAACAATTTCTTTCAGCACCCTGGAAGGGCTTTGGACTTTTTATTCTTCTCATTACGATCTACCCGACTGTCGACTGTACCATCTTGGTGACTGACTACAAGCTGGAAACTTAGTTTCCTATATTTTACAGACTTACACAGGTGACTACAAGGGTATACCACAGTACCTAGGGTATATTTCAAATCATTCTTCGTAGAGTATACCCAAAGGTTGCTTCTGTGTTCAATTTTCATTTGCATCGGTTAGTTTCTCTAGTGTCGATTGACGTAACTGTCCTTCCCACTAGTTATTCAAGTGCTTGATTTATATTTAGGAAACTTTTAGTGTGTTCTTTGTGTTCCATTCTAGTCAAAACTTAATGTGTCGATTGATCATTTCACAAAGTGAAAGATAAACAAATTTTTCAATTGCAAAGGATTCAGGGTCTGTCATCGATTACTTTGGATCCACCTCCACCATCGTTGAGGCGAAGACTTGATCAAGAAGGATCGTTCAAAGTGACCGGGCTGCAGGAAATTATTCTTGAGCCTGCTCTCAGAGGATATTTTCTGGAAATGGAGGAATCTATCATTTTTTACCTTAAGACAGAAGGTTTCAGGCCAGCAAATCCTTCGATCACTAAATTGTTGTTGTCGCTCGTAATATAGATTGTCCCTCCCAAGGTGACATCTTCTGAGAGACATTTTGTTCAATGAGTGGCAATGGAAGAGAACGATGCTACTTTGTCCAAGAGTCCTTGTACTCCCATTAAAGATACTACAAGAGGGGGAATTTTACCTCTTCCCCCACCTTCCCTTGTTAGGACAACATTTTTCCTGATACCCACGATTTCGAGAAGTGGTATGATCCATTTAACGACTTTGACCACTATTCCATTCACTTAGAACACAATCGGTGCTCCCTTATCATATGGGATGCCTGACTTTGATATGAATTTAGTTCTTACTTACTCTACTTTATAGACCATGGGTCTACGGGCAGGGATCTCTAAAGCTCCCTTGCAAGGGTCAATTGTGGGCACTACTCCCCATTTTAATGTTATTCCTTATGGTGGGGGTCATATACCTCATTCATCCCATTCGCCGAGTGGCACTTTTCAATAGCTAATCGATCCTAGCACTAATTATAGCTTGTTTAGTGGAGGTATTTTGGGACCTTTATCTTATACAACGTCGGTGGGATGTATGTCGTTCTCTTTGTTTGGTGTGTTTGGGAATAATGTTTTTTCTTCAGCTTCTTTCCCAAATAGGGGAAACCCCAACTTTGGTCAACAGAACCTGGTGCAAGGTACCATTCATTCATAGGGAGAAAATCCTAGAGTATATTCCACACACAGTCTTTGGAATCCTTGGCAAGGATTGTTTCCCTCACAAGGGATGTCAGTCAGGGGAAACCCTTTCCATACTCAATGGAACCCCGGTCAATGTTTTGTACCTATGTGTTATAACCCTAAATTGCACCACACATGCTTACCTGGAATCAAGCCAACTCATATCCCTTCATTGCCAAAACATCTGTTGAACAACTCTTTGGAAATCCTCTTGGGTCAAGGCCCACACGCCCTAACCCATTACTACACACGTGTACATGCTCACTGGCTCACTACAACCTATGTGTACCTAACAAAGCATGAAAAAAGGAAAGTTGTCGACAGAACAAAAATCTATGGGTCAGTTAACTAAAACTCCCAGCCATGCATGGCCGAGGGTTCATCCAAAACCCTAGCTCCTTCTAGCCTATAAAAGAAGGGGTAGGGGTACCATTTGGAAGAGGAAAAAATATAGCGAAGAAACTCTACCCATTTATGCAATCCATTGTCCCAACCCTTTATCCTTTCCTCATGACAAAGGAGAATTAATGCAAAGTAGTTGGAGGACAGAAGAAGAGGAGCCCAGGATCAGGATCAAGGAGCAGTGGTCGGTCTCGACTTTGATTGTAAGATGATTCATTTTTCAAATAATAAAAGAATACTTTTCATGTCCCAATGCATGAGTTATCTATGGTTTGGTTAATTTATGCTTAATTTCTAACCCTTGAGTAGAGAAGTATCATGCATGCATAGTTGTTTGTCTTGACTGTAGGTTATCTTTGGAAGGAGCAGTGCAAGCAAGTGGTCAAAGCGCAACAGAGGGTCTACATCGAACATCGGTAACAAGGTTAGTAGTCATTCTCCATGCATGTACTGTGAAAGAGGGGTTTAAGTTTTGGGTTGTAGGTTTAAAAGCGATTTCTTTACAATCAAAAATCTGCATGCAAGTCTGACCCTAGTTTGCTAGTCTGTAGGGTATTTTTCCCAACAACAGAATTGGCAACCATACTGGGGAGAATACTCTTTAGGGTTTCCAGATTTATTTAAAGTTTTTGGGTAGTTTAAAGATTAAACTTTTTGTTTTTCTTTGCCTGTCTGTTTTCTATTAGGTCTGAGCTAGCAGGGAGCCTAGTTCTTTATACTAGTTTTCCCTTACTATTTCTTGATGGTAGTTGTTGGGACACACAGAGGTACACGCGGCCTGCATAAGGCCTACATGCATGTACCCGCACCCTATCCTCTTACAGCCCACGTGTGAAAACTAGCTGTAGGGATAGCAGTAGCATGTAGGAGTTTAGAAAACTTTGGAGGCAGTCCACCTCTTCCCTGTCAGAATTATACATTCTCAGGGGGTTTTCTGGAATCTCGTTTGAGTCTTGCTAGTTCACAGTCCTATCTCAGATTGCTTTTTTCACTTTGTTATTCCTTGCATTATTTTTTCTTTTCTGTTAGAAAAATCATCCAAGCCTTCAAGGGACCCTGGTTATCAATACCAGAGGCCTCTTCCTAATCTGGACTGCATGTTTTCATTTTTGTCTTAGAATTATACATACACACAGCCTGTACAAGGTTAGCCCACGTGTACACGCTTCATGTTTCATCTCAGCGCACATTTGCACACGTGTTGTTTTAGTGACAGTAGCGTGCTCGACAGGCTACTTTTTAATCAGGGTGGGGCAGTCATCCCCTCCTTTGATGAGAAGTATTCCTCTCAGGTGTTTGAGTCTAGGGTTGAACAGTCAATAGGTTAGGTCCTCTTACCCTTAGCCGGCTTTTTATCAATTGATAGTTGATAGAAAATATAAAAAGAAAATTTTTTTTTATGGTTTTTAGACAAGCATAAGAGTCTTTGTTTTCTTGATTTCCATTGTGTGTCTTTACTCTGATTCTTTGTGATCTGCACTTTAAGCCAGAATTTGTTTTTCTTGGTTTTTTTCTTGTTGGTATTTTCCCTTTGTTTCTTTATTAGCACTTAAATAAAATAAAATAAATCTCTTTTCATTTTCTTCTTTGTTTGAAGAATGTGTTTCTACATCATTAGCTAGGGAGAAGTCTTTTGTTTCGCAAGTTTTTGCAGTGCATTTAGAGCATAAGTAGCTCATAGTCGAGCGAAATTTTTCTATGATTGCTGCATAAAATCTTAGAAAAATTGAAAAGAAAAAGAAGTCTTTCTTTGTGAAAAGTTACTGAGATTTTGCATTTAGTAAAAGTCTTTTGTTTCCATCTTTTTTCATTCGTTTTTGCTTTCGTCTTTACACATCATCAGTTTCACCTTCATACCCTGTGACGTAAGAAAACCCATAAAAGCAACACTAATTTAAAATCTATTAGACTTTTTGTTTGTAGGGTTCACAAACTAGTTCAGGACTAGGACCTTGGATTAGGTTGGAGAGGAAACTCTCCAAGGCCATTCAAAACCAAACATTGGAGTCTGCGATAGGGAGTGTCTAAGTCTAGTTTCGTGGAATTTATCTGGGACCCCCCTCTAACACAGGGGATAAACACAAGGTCACGTGCGGAAAGGTAGTGGAGATAACCCCTCCAAAGACGGACCAATCGTAGTGGAGAACACATATCGAGGGCTTTTTTTGGGATTCCGTCATTTGCATTTGCCATGGGGCTTCATGGGTCTCAAATCCATTCGAGGTCCTTAGTTGTCTTTAGAACCATTTTCTCTCGATACCCTTGACAGGTTTCAGGCTTGTACCCTATTCATTGTGGTCTACCCGACTTTCGACTATACCCACCTGGTGACTGTTTGCGTGCTAGAAACCTAGTTGCCAATATTTGGAGGGACATACACATGTGACTGCAGGGGTACACCGCGGTACCTAGAACAGACATCAGGCCATGCTTTTTAGAGTATACCCAGAGGGTGCTTCCGTGTTCGAGTTGCACTTGCACTGGTAAGTTGCTCTAGTGTTGGTTGTTGTAACTGTTCTTCCAAATAGTTTAGTGATTGCTTGTCTTATCTCTTAGGGTCTTCTTTTTAGTGTGTGTTACTGTTTGAACGTGTAGAATACCTTAGCGTGTCTTGGATCTTCTCACACAATGGAGGATCTCAAGCTCCGTTGGTCATGAAGGCTTCTAGGCCTGCCACCGATTATACTGGAGCCACCCCCGCCACCATTAAGGCGGAAAATAGACCAACAAGGGTCTTTCAAAGTGACCGGGTTACAAACCATTGTGCCCGAACAACTCCCAGAGGAATCAACTGCCAATCTTGGCTCAGTTGAAACCCCAACCACTGATACCTGGCCACCAGTTATTGTACCAATCCAACTTTACGAAATCCTGTCAGTGCCTCACACAGCTATGGAAACAAACATTGTTACTTCTTCTGGGAATTCTTCCATTCCCACCATAATTGCTACCACAGGAGAAGCATATCCTAACTTATCGTCGTCGGTCCGAGCCACCATGGTCTCGGCCACAACTACGTCACACAATGGACCAAACCCGTTTATGGCGGTGGCCACAACCCCCTTCACACCTAGTGCGACAGGCCCTCCATTCTCATACGGTATGCCTAGTTCGGGTACAAGTCCTGCACTCACTTACTCCACTTTACAGACTTTGGGTCTGGGGGCAGGGAGCTCTAACACTCCTCTGCAAGGTCAACTTGGGGGCACTCCTGTCCCTTTCAATGCTTTTCCTTACGCTAGAGGTCATATCCCTCCTTCATCCCCTTCACTTGGTGGTCCGCATCATTAGTCTGCCAGGCAGCCTACACACACTAGTTTATTTGGAGCCGGGAGTCAAGGAACACTTGCGCACAGTATGCCAGTAGGTTCATCATTGTTTGTTTGGAATGGGACGTTTGGTAACAACACTTTCTCATCCTCCACTTTCCCATCTAGGGGAAATCCCATTTTTGGACAATCTACTCCGGTGCAGGGTACTATTCCTGCATTGGGGGCATATATAGCAAGACCCTAGAACTCAAGACAAGGATCTGTTCCCTCCTCTGGAATGTCATTCTGGGGTAATTCTTTCCACAGTCAATGGAACCCTGGACAGACTACTATGCCTCTCCCGTCAGGACCGGCATGGGGTAATCCTTTCTAAAGTCCTTCAAAGACGATGCATTCCCAACACCCTATGTCCTTTATGGGAAATCAGTCGATGATGTCTCCGCAGATGCAAAATCCTTACGTTGGTCAAGGCCATGGTTTCTACCAGAATCTGGTCCAGCACCCAAACTATTCCTGGCAACCTGGTGCGTAACGTCCGGACGTTTGTTAGGTTTCATCGTGTCAACAATAGGGATCATGATAGATCCTCTTAAGGTGGAGGCAATAATCCAGTTGACTCCCCCACGCACCATTTTACAACTTCAAAGTCTACAAGGCAAGGAAAACTTCTTATGATGCTTCATCGCTAACTATGCCGAAATCACCAAGGAATTTATGTGTTTGCTAAAGAAAGATGTTCCTTTTTTCTGGGACGAAGCCACTCAATGCTCTTTTGACACACTAAAACATGCCCTCACAACTACACCTCTACTACGGCCACCTAATTATAACAAAGATTTCTTATTATATCTGGTTGTCGCAGCTATAGGCACGGTTTTAGTCCAGGAAGACGATTCATTTTTAGAATACGTGATCTATTACCTGAGACGAGGCCTCGTAGGATCGGAACTTAATTATTCCCATATCGAAAAACTTGCATTGGTAGCCATTCATGTTGTTCAATGGTTCCGTCACTATGTTTTGTTTCGCAAGACCACCGTCATTGTTGTCGTGAATCCATTCCAGTACATGTTGACATGACGAGTTATAGGTGGAAAAATCAGTAGGTGGATGGTCATCCTCCAAGAATTTGACTTAGACTTCATTTCAGCAAAGTCGAAGAAGTCATTGGTCTTCGCAGAACTTATTTCAGAGCTTCCGGTTGAGTCAGATGACGTTGTGCCTGAGGAATGGCCTATCTGGGGGGATATGTTTTTGATTGAATCTTCAGACCCCTGGTATGGAGATATACTTATCTATCTCCAGACTTTGAAGTGCCCCACCTCTGCTTCTCGTGATGAGCGTCGGTGGATATGCCATCAGGCTAAGAATTATCTCATACTCAATGATACGTTGTATCGGAGAGGTGTAGACTGCATCTTGCGTCGATGTCTCACTCATGAGGAGGCCATCATAGTGCTCAACGATTGCCATACTGGAGCATGTGGCAGTCATTTATCTGGGTTGGCAACAGCCCAAAATATTTTATGAGCCGGTTACTTCTACCCCACACTTATCAAAGATTGTATAGAATCGGTCAAGAAGTGCCATCCGTGCCAAATGTTTTCTCGGAAGATGAGGGCACATCCCGCTCCTATGTTTCCTGTCATCACAGTTGGTCCCTTCACTAAGTGGGGGATTGATTACACTACATGTAAACCCCCATCAGCAAGGGGGCACTGCTATATCATCGTAGCTATCAACTACTTCACTAAGTGGGTCGAGGCTATGCCAATGTTTAAAGATGATGGAGAGACTGCAACTCTCTTCTTATTCAACCAAATCATAGAAAGGTTCGACATCCCGAGAGAGAATGTCACTGACCATGGCAGTCACTTTCAAAACCAAATGATGACCGAATTAACATCAAAGCTTGGGTTACAGCAGGAACATTCATCACCTTACTACCCCCAAGCTAATGGGCAGGTGGAAGATGTAAACAAATCTCTTAAGACGATTCTACAGCGAACTATCAACTTAGCCAAGTCAAATTGGAATTTGATGTTATACTCAGCATTATGGGCTTACCGAACATCTATTAATACTGCAACTAGTTTCTCACCTTTCCAACTCATTTACAGGCTGGAGGCAGTCTTGCCCATCGAATGTCAAATTCCCTCTCTAAAATTGGCAGTACAGTTATTGCCAGACACTTCTCCACTTGAAGAACGGTTAGTACACCTTGAGTAGCTTGATGAGCAGCGTCGTGACATGTCCCTAGCCAACGAGGCTCATAAACATAAGGTCGAGTGTCAATATGATAGGTCCGTTCGTCCTTGGATTTTTTCTGAGAGTGACCTTGTCCTGGTCTATGACCAAGACAAGGACCCCCTGGGGGTAGGAAAGTTTAAACCCATGTGGTTCGGACCCTTCATTATAAAGGAGGTATTAAAAAAGGGCACTTATCGTTTGGTTGATTTTGAAGGGAATGCATTGGCGGAGCCTAGAAATGGGCTCTTTCGTTAATATGGAAGATGTCAAGTGAGTCTGAGGTGTTCGTTGGGTATGTGGATGGTGCTAGTCAACACATGTGAAGGCTTTCCTCTACAGCTTGGGTAATCTTTACACCACAGGGTCAGTTGTTATCTTCAGGAGGTATATGCTTAGGTGACACCACAAATAATGTCGCCGAGTATAGTGCAGTTATTGAGTTGCTTCACGACGCCTTGTCATTGGGTATCTCT
>ML837619.1:66896-85496 GCA_009831015.1 Picea engelmannii | reverse complement strand
TTCGTATAGTCACAAATCTTTTGAAATTGAGATCTAGTTTGGGTATACTAGGACATTCTAAGAGAAAGTGATTTTCATTTGCAACCATCTTAATGTCACAAAAATAACAGATTCTTTCATCCCACTATATTTTGGGAATTGTCTCCCATCCCTCGTGAGAATTTATTCTTATTTTAACTATGTGAGATACTTTTGATCGTATAGTATCTCAATTTTGTTTTATCCAAGAGTTTACATCTTTATGTCATCCTAGATGGTTTTGGCTAGGGTTTGAAGCAGTGGAAGCCTCTTTCTTTCCATGTTGTTTAACTTGTTCTTGTAAATTAGGTACCTAGTCATATTCCTGCTATCAATGGGAAAATGTTCGCTTCTATGAGGAGGATAGGATAGGATGTATTGCCTTTAATTTTGAGATTATAAGTTATAAATTTCTTTTGGATCTACTCTCTTTTTCTCCATGATTCTCTAGAGATACGATGTAGCCAAATTTCACATCCATATAAGATAACAAAAGTGATGAATATCTCAAAGAGAAGGTCTACATTAAGTAAAATATTTCAATATCAACTATATATGTACACATTAAGTAAAATATTTCAATTATATTTTACTTATATTTTACTTAATTTGGACATATATAATTGATATTGAAATATTTTACTTAATGTGGACATTGAAATATTTTATTTATGCCCCACATTGAAATATTTTTTGGTTACTAATATTTTTTTAAATGTCATGTGTCAAGTCCATATTAATCATTGAACTAATTACACATCTTCATCATACTCCAAAGTAGAATGTATCTATGTAGAATATTTTTTTTCCTTTCAATTACTTTATATATATATATATATATATATATATATATATATATATATATATATATATATATATATATATATATGTAAAGGTGATATAAAATTATTTCACTTAAGGTGGGCATTAAAATATTTTAGTTATGACAGAAATATTTTTTCTGTTATTAATATTTTTTTAAATGTCACCTGTCATACATACCATACAGATCACCACTGATATTATGGATTGACAAAAAATTATGGTACCAAATGAAAAAAGATATTAAATTACACTACAACAAGCTATTATAGCAACAAATAAATTAGCACTTTACAAGTGATAAACCAATGAAACAAGAGGGTTAAACCATGGACTAGATTAGGGTTTCATTTATCAACAAAATCAGAAATTTAAAAGGAATATAACATCCCTTAAAACCCTGGACTTCCAACCCTAGATGGCTTTTATTACAAATAGTATTTTAGGGTTTTACAATGATAAAATGTCTATCTCTTTTATGGCTAGAAATGAAAGTTTTGTTGTAATAAAACCCTAAATTAGTGCCAAAATAGTAAAAAAAGGGTAATTTTAAGAATTAATGACTGGTTATTGGGAGAAAAGACTAGTGCCTACTCTTTTTTTTGGCATATGGGATCAATTAAGGACTCTTTTGGAGAGAAGTGAGTGGATTATTTTAGGGTGATATATAGAGATTGTTTCCTACTAACCCTACATTAATCCTAGAAGATCCTCCTAAAATATTAGAGAAAATTCAAAGGAAGGTTCTTCACAAGTTACCTTTCAATAGCTTTAATAAAAATGGTTTATTCAAGAAAAAAACAAGATAATGCTAACCAACACTAGAGAAACAACATTAGACTTAAATGCATTCATAAACAAAACCACAAGATGACAAGAGACTACATACTCATGAAATTTTGTATCCATCAAAACCCTAGACAATGAATATCGATATAATAGCAAAGAATCCACAAGCACATTCTCCAAAAAGCCACTCTAACTAGCCATCCATAGAATTTTTCATAAGAGAGAATGAAGAAGTAGAAAAGTAGTGATGTATCTCCACAAGTAGCAATGATTTACAAGTGAGAAGTGTTTCTCTTATTTATATGAGAGTTGTAACACCATTCTCACACAAGATAATCTCTAAAAACATAAAATAATGTTTTTATCTCTCACAAATCCTAGACATAAGACATCAATACATAAAATATACATGATACATGAGTGGATAGATCACTAAGACCCCAATAATGCCCTCCAATATTAAGTAAAGTAGCTCAAACATCAAATCATCCCTCACAAATATGCCCTCAAAATCACATGTATGGCATGAATAAGTGGAAAGATCACTCAAAGATGAGGTGTAGGGTCTCCAAAAGTAAAACATTGTCATGAAATGGTGCAACATTTCATCTCCAAGTGGTGTGTCATTTCCCCAAGAGGTGTGGCGTCTAATCAAAAGGTTCCATATCATCATCAAGAAGCCCAACATCCCCTTGAAAGATGCAACGTCCCATGAAGAGGTGTCAAAGAATCATGAACATGCAATGTCCCATCATCAGAAAGGGTCACATCATACCCCATGTGTGCTACAATGTCTCGTCAAGGGAGACATGTCATAGAAAGCTCAACATCCTCCTAGAAGTGTGGAACGACCTCTCTCAAATGGTGGGGATGACCTCCATGAAAGTGTGCTACTAGCCCCTCAATATCCGCCAAAGGATCCAAGTGTCATTCCAGCATGTTGTTATGTGCAATCCATCAACTAAGGAGGGACTCATGTATCCCAATGCACCATGAAGATTGGAGGCAAGGTACACAATTCAAACATAACATATAAAGTGAGTCATGTCAATGTAAAATACATTAGATAGATCTCATGAAGTATCCTCTTCAAACTTCACACTAGCTTACAAAGTTATACAATTTGTCAAGTTTAGGTATGGGAGGATCATTATTAACCCCTATTAGGTTTTCCAATGTCCAAGATAAGAAGTATGTCCCAAGGAACTCATCAATGAGTATGTGCAATGGTATGCAGTATGGAATGGAGTTTACTTCATGGGTGGATTGTCATTGAAATGCAAGGCCATGTATGATAGTCATCCTCATGAGCACCTTTGTAGAGTGAACGCTTAGGAAATGATGTACCCTTTCCTCATCACAGTGTCTTTCCAAACCCATGTTTGTCTTTTTCTATTACTTCAACCTTTTTGGATTTTGAGATTTGATTTGCTAATTCCCTTTTTCAGTTATGCATTCACTGCATAGTAATTAGGGTGATGGCCTCTTAGTGAGAGAGTAGAGCTCATGCTTCATTTATTTTTTGGTTTTTAATACTTTGTTTTTCTTGTTTGTTTATTTTCCTAGAATTTTGAATTAGGGCTTTTTCTCTTTCTATATCATTTTTTATAAAGATGCATCAACCTCGGGCATTCAAACCCCTTCTTCTCATGGGATTATGTAACATGGACCTTTCTTAGATACATGTAACAACCAACCCAAAATAAAAGACAATAGATAAAGGATAGATGGAATATGTTATGCATGGTAAGGGGTATGGACACATTACCCCCATTAAGGCCCCCAATAGTACAATGTTTCCCAAGACTGACAATACTTTAGGAGATGATGATGAACACCAAGGTGAAACGAGGAAAAAAGTATAAATTCAAAGCATCATGATTCATTATCCAATTCAACCCATGATCACAATTTTCATGCCCTAAACATTAACATTATCATTCAATATGAAGTGTCAAAACAATGTACCTCGGTATGTAATGCACTCTATCATTTAATATGAGTGAGTTGAGCATGTAACAGAAGGCATCTATGGGCAATTGTTTGTGGAGAGTCTAAAATATCATCATCGAAACTACTCTCTAGAATGTGGATCATTTAGAAATAAATCTCCTCTAGCTACCTCTAAAATGAGGCCGTAACAAGTATTAATTATAAAATGTCAAATAAAATTGATTTCCTCTTTTTTTAATAATTATTTGATTATAGTGTTATTTTTACATATATAAATTTGTGAACGATTATTATTTAATTCATATTCAATTTAATATTATTATTACATTTTAGTTTTGTATAACTTGGGTCAACTTACATGCTATTCAATTTAATATTATTATTACATTTTAGTTTTGTATAACTTGGGTCAACGTACATGCTAGGGTAGATACATTTATTTCACCCTTGGTGGAATTTTGAGAGATTCATGAAGATCTCTGCTCCATGGGAAGAGCAAAGCGAGGTGCAAGTTAAGTAGACCTTCCACCCTCAATCCGGTCTTCTCGACCTTGAACTCTTTTTATTATTATTCTAGGCTCCTCATGAACAACCCGGGTCGTAGAGATGCGATTATCATGTATATATGTGATTCTCATATGTATCTAGATTATGGACACAAACAACCACCGGGCCCGGGTGGGGCCATTTATTTGCTTTCGCTCAGATGATATAAAGATGTTAAATTTTAGCTAAATCGTTGAATAATACAAAAATAAGTTATCATGTAGAATATTGATAATATTACAAATATTATCACTTTTAAATTTAAGGAGAATATGTGGTGTGATAAAGAATTAGAGGGTGGTCAACTCTAATTTAAAAAATCAAAAGTACCTCTTAGTTTTAAGAGATGCAAAGAAGAAAATCAACATTGCTAAAATAATAACAAATTCTTACAAGCTATATAGTGAAACTCGGCCTTCGACAATTCCACAATTCCCAAAACACCCTTGTGACACTAATACGGTTGAAATGAAAAACACTTCCTCTTAGATTTCCCTCCCTATTCACAAATTATGTCCCAATTTAATAATATCATTATTAAATTTAAGTACCTCTTATTATTAAATTTAAATTATATGTTAGTTTAATTACCTATTAGTATTATATTCCAATTTCAAAAAATTTGCCACAATACAAACTTTCCTAACCTCTTAAGTCATCAAAACTAATAAAAACTATGGTGATCCTGGAACTCTTATCTCAATGTTTTTTTAGCATGAAAATACAATTTTAAAGAAATGAAAGTAATCTCTTACCTTCTTAAGGTCGAATATACCAATTATTCTCAATACACATTAATCATCATCAATTTTTTTATATAAAGATAAATTTATCAAATTATAAAAATATATATATATATATTATTTTTAAAAGTAATAAATTTATTTGTTTAACCATTTTTAATTATTATTTTTAATATTAAAATTATTTATATTATTTTTTTATTAAAAATAATAATAATAAAATATTAAAGAAGCTAAACTAAAAATATACCACCAAAAGTGAAAATAAAGTTTAAAAAATAAAAGAAATATTAACTATAAATAATAATCATTTCCTTTTTTGTTATCAATAATTATCGCTCATTGATCAAATCAAGAAGCTTCAATATGGATTATCACAATGAAAACATGTGTAAACGAAAAGTGAATAAAAAATATGAGATAAAAAAGATAACGTAAAATGGAAATGTTAAAAATAAATAATTAAAAGTTAAAATGCAATTAAAATTAAAATAACATTAAAAAGATAAAAACAAAAATTAATTATACTAACTAATTATTTAATTATTTCTTAAGAAGATTATCACCAATTGTATTGGCTTTCCAAAAGATGGAGTGCCTTGTAAGTATGTTGTAGTTAATGTTGGCATATATTTATATGTTTCTAATAATAGGTGTAACGGGGAGGAATAAGCAACTATCTACACATTATTAACTTAAAATCATTTAAATTTGATGGTGTAGAATTCAACATATATAGTATTAAGTACCTTATAATTTAATATTTATTGTTCGTCATTTTGAATTGTTTAAACCAGAGATATTACATTCTGGTTAGGTATGTAAAAATAATGAAAAAATATGTTAAAATATAAAGATTTAAAGTAGGAAACTAGAATGTCTTATCTTGTGACAAATTAAATGTAGTATAGTTAACTAAAGTATTTATAGTTTAGGGTTTATAGTTTGAGTGGTTGGGTGGATTGTTTGTTCTCTTTTTCACTATGGTTCAATTTCCATTAATGACATGTTAGCTCATAATGATAAGGTTAGAAGAATAGGCACACCCCTTGAGTAGGACTCCATTCCCTTTCTAAATCATAAGGTTCTTGTTAAAAGTTGACTTGCAAGATGTTGAGGTGCTGATAATAACCTAAATTTTATAATAATATTCGTTTAGATAATGGCAGCAAATTACTAATTCCCCTAAATTAAAAAAAAAAAAAAATCTAAAACAATTTCACTTGGCTTGATATAAACCTTTAAGTAGACTAACTATAAAAATAATGTTGGACTTCAGAGAGTATCATACTATATACTTCCTACTTAAGGCACGTAAGAGAGTTGAGTGAAATTTTAGTCAAAATAAAATAGATCCAAAAGTATCTAGAAAATTGTTTATTATAATTACCGATCCTTGCATGATTGAAAATACCTTTTAAATTGTTTCTTATAATTAGTGATCCTTGCATGATTGTGAAAGTACCTTGGGAGGTGCAAACAAACGTGTGATAGCATCCCACCATGGAATAAAGGTGATATGTCCCCTAAAGTGAAAAGGCTTGAGCAACATGCACTCTACTATGCCATTTCAACCTCTGATTCCTTAGAATTAGGTGGAAGATGAAGTTGGTTAGACCACTAAGTTCAATTATTAACACCAAAATCATAACTATAACTACTAATATCCAATGTATCCATAAGTTTGTTGTGTACTTAGATGGCATGCCAACTATAACATTAATAATGATAGTATCCATAAGTTTGTTGTGTACTTAGATGGCATGCCCACTATAACATTAATAATGATAGTGTGACACAATATTGTTCTAACATTAATGATAGTGGTATACACTATTGTTGTATAAATATGTAACTCTTCTCATTTTAGGAAGGAAATAGTGCAGGAATGTATCATGCACTTGTATATGGTGTAATACAATTTGTTATAGTGTCGTGAAGGCAATGTTGTAGGAATGTATCATGCAATTGTATATGGTGTCACACAATTTGTTACAGTGTCTTGTATTTGGATGATCAAATTCAACCATAAATATTATCATAATTAGACTCATAGCAATTTTTTTTTGTATCGCTTCAACTATTGTTTAGATTTATGTAATTTTATTTGGAATATGGATAAAAGTATATAGTTGAGACACATTTCATATAGTTTTGGGTTTGCACTTTTTAGATATGCTCTTTCTCAATTATGGTCTTAAGACATAATAACCGAGAAGTCAGATCACATTTCTCTCCAATCATTATTTCTTATTTCTTATGTAATTTTATTTGTAATAAAAATACAAATGTATATTTGAGACATATTTTGCATAGTTTTGGGTTTGCACTCTTTTATATATGCTTTCTCTCTCTTTCACAGACACATATAGTTTTGGGTTTGCACTCTTTTATATATGTTTTTTCTCTCTCTTTTTCTCTCACACACACACATAGTTATGGTTCTAGACATAATAACTTAGAAGTAACATCACATATTCTCTCTCTCTCTCTCTCTCTCTCTCTCTCTCTCTCTCTCTCTCTCTCTCTCTCACACACACACACACACACACACAGTTATGGTCCTAGACATAATAACTTAGAAGTAACATCACATTGAGATAGATACAAAAACTTCTACACTTAAGAAATATTTTTCTCAATCCTATTCCACTTCTACTTATTCAAGTTCCCATTTACAACCTGACAACAATCTGGTTGATCAATAAATTAAAAATCCTAGGGGATTCGAAAGTTATTACCGACTGGATTAACCAAAAGGGTGACCTTCAAGCTGTGAACATCAATTGCTGGAAACAAAAAACAAAGGATTTGGCAATTTTTTTTAAAGGTATTGGTTTTCAACATATTTATAGGGAACATAATAAAGAGGCCGACACACTTACAAAGAAGGCGCTTAAAGAAATTGAAGGAAGGATATCGGTCTATCATTGGGACAATGGGGAAGAAAGCCCTCTTTCATTCCTTAACATCTTTGAAGCGTGAGATGGGCGAGGTCTTTGTGGAGTGAAAGTTGATTTCATGCCACCTACACTGAAATTTCTGCCTCTTACAGTTTAAGATGCTTTTATTTGTTTGATCTTTTTTCGGAGCTGTTAGTGTTTATACCCGAAACTTTCAGTTACATGTTCTTTGGGTTGTTCTTTGGTATCGCTCAGGAAATTTTTCTGATTTGTAAACGAATTTATACTCTATATAAATTTGAGATAATTTTTTCTTGGAAAAAAAAGTGCTCATTTCCCTATCGCAATTACGCATCACGACCTACTAGGTAGTTGTGTATTATGTGACACAAGTTGTAGTTCTAACTATTGTCATCATAATGAAGATATTGTGCACCCAACATCATTGTGTTGATGTTTGGACAACATTGGAAAGACAATCTACTAGATTGATAATTAATAATATGACTATTAATTATTAAGCAATATTATTAATTATAATATTATTAATGTAATAATATATTTATAATATAAAGTATATTTATATTATATGTATAATATAATATAAAGTAGAAATATATTTATTACCCAAGAGACACATCTCTTCATGGATGGTCACCATGGTTACCTTATATATAGAACACTTATCATTGTAATAGGATATTCATTCACATACAATATCATCTCTTATGAAAATTCAACATGGTATCAGAGCGGACTGAGGAAAATGAGAGTAGAGTAAAGTCTTGGGAGTGTTAAATTTATGGGGTTGTTGCAACTCTATGTACAACATATTTACATTTTACTCCTACCTTAATTATAGAAAGAATTCCATAAATTATGGTGGGCAGCAATTTCTAGTAAAAATGTCTAATTACCTAAATATGAGGAATGTCTTTCATATTTACCTCTACCTATATTTATGCAAAGAATGAATTATGGAGGAACAATTTAACAAAGTCAAATACTATGTGGATGGATTAAAACCAAATTAATCTTTGTGTAGTTACGAGAGGTATTCTCCAACTATTTATAAGAAATAAAATTTAATTTAATTTTCAAAGAGTTTGGATCAATTTAATCTTACTATAAAAAGACACAATAGACACACATATTTGTTAGTCGTATGACATCGAGTATATGATGGATGTGTGTTAGTAGAAGATATATCATTTTGAGGGTCCCTGTATATAGTTGTGCACAAGATAAATTGATCTCCTCTAGGAGATGTTTTTTTGTTGTTCTTGTTTCTTGTTCTGGGCACGTAACAAGAAATAGCTATGAGAATGAGCCATAATGATAGTCGCGGGAAGAAACATGAAGAAAGACTATCCAGACATAGAGTTGTGCACATCCATGTAATGAAGAAGAAGAGTAGGTCAATACATGCAGAGGGAGTAGATGAATCTGAAGATTATATAGCCTCAGAGGAAGTGATGGCTTTAGATGTTTTCTGCGGGAAATTGGATAGTCTCATGAGGACATGTTGTAGCTATTAGAGAGCTACCCACCAGCCTTGGATGCATGTTGTGAAGTCACTATGGATTTCCTGTGATGTATATATTCATGTGTCTGACAGTCAATGGTCATGAGTTCGTGTGGATGGAGACAATGTTAGAGTATGTTCCAGATATAATACCTTCCTCATTAAGAGAGAGTGTTGAGATTTTATGTAATTTCGTAAGTTATTCTTAAGTGTTAATGTTTCAACATCGGGCTGACATTCTCTCGGGATTGGTCATGGTAATTTGACCAATGGAGAATGGCCTTGGCATAGTCTTTTAAAGACATAAGACTCAAAGTGTGTGGCTTTCAACATTCGGAAGGACTGAAATTCTTCCTTTGGCACAGATGACAGCCTAATCAAGAAGAATGGTCCTTGTAGTCATAGAACACTATGTTGAGTACGTGACAACTGCGGGACACTCAATGTGTAGATTGAAAAAGGATTTATATGGATTAAAGCAGACACCCAAAGCATGGTATGGCAAGATTGACAGTTTTCTAACGAGCTTAGGATTTACAAACAACAATGCAGATCCTAACCTTTACTTTAAGGTTGTGGATGATGGTTCGGTAATGCTACTGTTGTATATGGATGACCTATTTCTAAACAGGTGTGGAAAATCTCATCTCAAAGTGTAATAGAAAAAATGCCCACTGAGTTTGAGATAAAAGATCTTGGGATGATGCAATAATTTGTGTGTCCTGAGGTATGGCAGAGACAAGATGATATCTTTCTGAATCAAGGGAAGTATACAACAGAAATATCGAAGAGGTTTGGGATGTTGGATTGCATGGAAATGGCTACACTTATGGTATCAAATCTGAAGTTGCCACAAGATACGACTTTAGAGACTGTGGATGTTACTTTATATAGGAAGATGGTGGGTTCGTTGATGAACTTGATGAACACAAGACCATATATATGTTTTGTTGTGAACACCCTGAGTCAATATATGGAGCAGCCCAGGTAGGTTCATTTGGTCGCAACAAAACATGTGATGAGGTACCTTAAGGGTACATTGTATTATGGTTTCAAGTATGTGACTGACCATGAGTTCGGGTTATATGGATATTCAGATTCAAATTGGTTCAGCAGTATTCTTGATTGGAAGATTACTTCGACATATTGCTTCAGTCAAGGCTCCAGTATGGTTTCATGGAGTAGCAGGAAGCAGTTGTGTGTAGCACTCAGTACGAATGAGGTAGAGTATGTGATCCAGGTGGATATCGGTGGCCACCCACCTATTCCACTGGATCAAAAAACAGTTTTCCACCTTGGCAAATTTTTAGCAGTTTTTCGGGTTCCAAACTTTTGAGGTTGTTTTGAGGCCCTAAATGACATTTTTTGGGGATTTTGGGGAAATTCTTTCTTCTCGGTTAGACCTTTCCAATGGGATATTGTGTGCCTAAAACGAAGATCGTATGCAAAAGTTATGACCATGGGAAGTTGATGTACTAACTTACCCCAACGGGGCCCACATGACTTTTGGTGCTTCATCTCCTAGGGTTAGGTTTTTGGATGTCTAGGGTTTTGGCATTCATATTTATTGTAAAAAGGCCTTCTGAGCCTCATTGCAGTCATCTTCTTGAGAATGAGCGCAGTCATGACATCTCTTCTCAGAGATAAGCCACCACCATTCTAGCAAGCTTGTTTTCCACTGCATTTTATAGTTTCAACTTATTTCCTTATTGAATAGAAACCAGTTTTACGGTATATCTATTATTTTGTGTTAAGAATCTTTTGATAATAATCAATATTCATTTCGTTCTACTCATAAAATATGGATCAGTATGTGGCAACATGTGCAGCAAGTCGCGAAGCAGTGTGGCTTCGGAAATTGTTGACTATTGAACGAAATTTGACTTATAGGTAAGACCTACAAGAAGAGGATGAAGAGACTTGTTTTGAAGGAAAAGTGATGAAGTAAGAAGGTTGAACATCCAGTTGATATTCAGTGCTCAAGAGGGAGCTAGACAGTCAGTTCTAGAGGGAGTTGGGTACTACAGTAAGGAGCAGGAGGCTCCACCAGATGCAGGAAGCAATCATGTGTGGTGCTCAGTATCGATGAAACTGAGTATGTGGAAGCATGTGCAGCAAGTCGTGAAGCAGTGTGGCTTTTGAAATTGTAGACTATTGGAATGAATTTGACTTGTAGGTAAGACCTACAAGAAGAGGATGACGAGACTTATTCTGGAGGACAGGTGTTGAAGTTAGCAGGTTGAAGATTCAGTTAATATTCAGTGCTCAAGAGGGAGTTGGACGGTTAGTTCTAGAGGGAGCTAGGTACTACAGTAAGGAGTAAGAGGCTCCATCAGATGCAAGAAGCAGTCATGTGTGGCACTCAGTTCAACTAAAGTTAAGTATTTGGAAGCATGTGCAGTAGCTGTGTGGCTTTGAGAAAAAATTTCTGGGTTATTTGGTTTCGGACTGGAGGCAACCTGCATTTGGTGTGACAACCAGAGTTACATGAATTCGTCAAAGAACCCTATGGTATATGACAGGTTGAAGCATATCGAGATCATAGATTATTATATCAAGGATATAGTGTTGAAGGGAACAGTGAAGCTCTAGTTTTGTGACTACAGAGCATCAAGTTGCAGAATTGTTTACCAAGTTGATGTCGAGGATGAAGTTTGAGTACTTCAGGGACAAGCTTGGTGTGGTCCCTCTTCAGAGGGAGTGTTCTCATCCAACATGAAAAAGGGTTGGCACTGATACATGTGGAACTCATCCAGGATGAAAAAGGGTTGGAATTGAGTGTTCTCATCCAGCATGAAAAAGGGTTGGCAATGAGACATGTGGAACTCATCCAGCATGAAAAAGGGATGGAACTGAGTGTTCTCATCCATCGTGAAAAAGGGTTGGCAGTGAGACATGTGGAACTCATCCATCATGAAAAACGGTTGGCACTGAGTGATATCATCCAGCATGAAAAAGGGTTGGCATTGAGACAGGTGGAACTCATCCAGCATGAAAAAGGGCTAGCACTGAGTGTTCTCATCCAGCATGAAAAAGGGTTGGCACTGAGACATATGGAACTCATACATCATGAAAAAGGGTTATCACTTATTGTTCTCATCTAGGACGGAAAGGGTTGGAACTGAGATAGGTGGAACTCATCCAGCATGAAAAAGGGTTGGCACTGAGACAGGTGGAACTCCTCCATCATGAAAAGGTGTTGGCACTGAGTGTTCTCATCCAGCATGAAAAAGGGTTGGCATTGAGACAGGTGGAACTCATCCATCATCAAAAAGGGTTGGAACTGAGTGTTCTCATCCAGTGTGAAAAAGGGTTGGCAATGAGATGGGTGGATCTCATCCAACATGAAAAAGGGTTGGCACTAAGACATGTGGATCTCATCCAGCATGAAAAAATGGCTAACACTAAGACCAACGGTGCACATGAATAGGTATTGATGCATTGCAAGGTAGTGGATGTCATGGGGACATGTTGTAGTTATTTGAGAACTATCCATGGGATTTGGATGCATTTCTTGTGAATTCACAAGGGTGCACATGATGAGTTACAGATGCATTGTGAGGTAATGGATGTCATGGTGATATGTTGAAGCTATTTGAGAGCTACCCACAAGTAATCTTCAAAGGTAATATTCAGAGGTAATCTTGTAATAATGAAGAATGTCTCCCTCGCTAAGAGGGAGTGTTGATGTTTGGTCAACATCGGAAAGACATTCTACTAGATTGATAATTAGTAATATGATTATTAATTATTAAGAAATATTATTAATGTAATAATATATTTATAATATAAATAATATTTATATTATATGTATAATATAATATAAAGTATAAATGTATTTATTACCCAAGAGACACATCTCTTCATGGATGGTCACCATGGTCATTGTATGTTCTTTATATATAGAACACTCGTCATTGTAATAGGATATTCATTCACATACAATATCATCTCTTATGAAAATTCAACACATTGATCTTGCTCTAGGTATAGATAATTGGTGGTAGAGAAGTTATTTTTGTTAGGGCCCTACACTAACCTCCCTACTTTAGGGTACCTAGGAGTTAGTTAATTGTTGTTTGTGGCCATCATCTTTGAACAATGCCCATTAAATAGAGTGGATAGTTATTTAATGTAAAATGGTCCACTTTATAAGGCCCAATAGGTAGTTGGTACCCATTAGGGATGGGACCACAAGTAGTTAGGATTTTTATTAATGAAAATCTATTTAAAGTGATAGGAGACCATGGAATGCTTGTCTTTGGTTGTTGTATTTGTAGCCCTGAACAATAAAAGGTCACCCCACCTGAAGAGGCAAGTGAACATTGTTTCATTCTTTGGATTATCGTAATACAAGGGTATCTCTTACATCTTCCATATTATTGTCTCTTGTATATGGTTATTGCAATTATATTCTTTGTATTCTTGGATGTGTTTCAATTTTAAGGTTTAAGGAACACTACAAGTGGTATCAGAGCTCTTTCTTGAGCCAACGTACCTCTAAATTTTAGTAGATTATTTTTTCAGGCTAGAGATGTATTTTGACATCTTTAAATAACATAGTGATCTATCATTCAGTGGGTAAAATTTTGATTGGGGAAGAATACATGCAAGAAATAAAAGTGAAATCACTTTGTTGGAAATCCTTGTAACCCATGTTGGTTCCCCTTCAAGTAGTATTGCATTAGACAACACTTGTATATGGAATCTCACTTCCACGTACCTTCAAGTATATCAAAATTCCTCTAGGCATACCTGAAACCAACCCTAGATCAACCAATTAGATTTCTTGTTGTTATAGTACACCATGAGAAGAACGGGAGATCACTCTCTAGTACTTGGGTAGTTGGGTTGTGTGGTTAAGGGCATGGCTAAACCTCCTTAGTTAGTACCTTGAGATATTGGTTTGAGTACTACTATTGGACCTCACAAGTACATCAAATGGATATAACACCTAACACTCCTCTATCTGTAGGACCTTTCAAACCCTATCTTCTACAGCCAACCAATGAAATTACTACATCTTTACATCTAGAAGGAAGTTGAATATCACCATAGTAATAATTAGTCAGGAGTAATAATCCCATGGGTAGACTCAGAAAAGAAAAGAAAAAAGAGTCTAGATCCTGCCATCACCATTGTAGGAGACCTATCTCAAAATATTTATTGCATTGTGTTGATCATGTGGGTATACCTTTTAAGTAACCCCTTTTAGGTGGGCTTGATAATACAACGATTTGGGGTAAAGTGGAGAATAGCACTTCCAAAAATTCTTTGGTGGTTCGATGGTTCAAAATCACAACATGGACAACTCAGAGAACCAATAACAAGCCCAACCCTCTTAAAACCAACAACATGCACAACTGACTCGATGCCAAAATGTAGAAGAAAATGTCATTGGCATTGAGTCTACACTCCACATTATGAATGAAATAATGAAATACCAAGAAGAAATATTGAAAGTATTAGGTTCCCCCTTGAATCTCAATATACCATATCCAAACGTTGATTGAACAAAGGAGGAATTTATATCACATGAAGTGAAAATTGCACACACGTTTCAAGATAATCCCCACCCACACTTTTATAATCAAAATTCATGGAACCATTTTCCAAAGGTTGACATGAACAAATTTGATGGGCCTGATTGCTCAAGGTGGGTTAACCAAATGGTACACTATTTCTCTATCCATGGAATTACTGATGACCTACACAAACTAAAATTCAAGGTCTTATATTTGGACACTGAGCATTGGTAATGGTGGTAATGGTATAAAAAGGATTATAAAGGATACATGACCTAGACTCAATTCGTGCAAGATCTTTATGATCATTTTGAAAGTGACACTCATCATTTGGGATGCTTGACAAAATTATTCCAAATCAACATAGTTATGGACTATATTATTGCCTTTAATGAATTGGAAATCGACACAAAGGGACTATTTGATTCATTTTTTTAAAAATGTTTCATCAAAGGTCTCAAGGAAGTAATTCGAGCACACAAAATGATGTAATGCCCAAGAACATAGTTAGAAGCTCGTGACAGAGCTAAAGAGGTTGAAATAGATCAATGCACAAACCAAGAGACCTTTACTCACCAATTTCCCTAGCCCCCTATGGTGAGTACTCTTAGCTCATCCAACTTACAGCTAGTCCACATCCACAACTTATCTCCTGAAGACATGGAAAAACGTCAACACCTCCATATTTGTTATAATTGTGATGAACGATATTTCAAAGGGAACAATTGTAAAGAAAAATAATCATTTCAAATGGATGTATATCCACATGACTACTTAGAGGAAATTCTTGTTGAAGATACTCCTAAACCAACCTTGGAGTACACCACCCCTTCCATGGAAGATGAATCCCCCTTGCAAGTTCCTTGCAAGGAAACCCAAATTGCTCTACATTCCCTATCAAATCTCTTATGAGGTATCCTTATCGACTACATAAGAAAACTATCGTTGCGTCATTCAAGTAGGTACTGAAGCAATATGAATCTGCCAACTTTTGGGAGAACTTGGCCTTCCTGTTTAGACCTCGAATACAATCTACTATGATAATCAAAGTACCATACATGTTGCTGAAAATCCTATTTCCAACATTAAGATGAAGCATGTTGAGCTCCATGCTCACTATTTGAGATAGTTGGCTCATGAAAACATTGTCTTGCTTGAATATTCCATAATAGATGATCAGGTTGTTGATATCTTCACCAAACCCTTAGCTGAAGCTATATTTATCAAGATTTGTATGATGCTTAGGAATTAGGAGGCTACAATTATGGGGGGGTGTCATGATGACGTAATTTCACCTCCCAAATCTCCAGAGACTCGTGCTAATTAGGGGGGTGTTGGAACATCAAGAATTGATGATTCATCACACATATCCTAGATTCATTTGATTGGGCGGTCGACCTACATTTGGATACAATCAATCAGGCGATCGACCAGATCTATACATTAGTCGGTCGATTATTGGACATGCTTGTCAGTAGGAAATTCAACCAACAATCGAAGATAGTCGTCCAATGGATCGACCATCCCAACAATCGAATACGAGTTGGATGCATATGCGGTTGGGTCGAGTATCCTTGTCGAGCTAAATCAATAGTGTGGATATGATGGATTCAACTCTAACAATCGACAACTACATGTGGACGAGATATTCCTGATTCTATGGAAGTTGGTTAGATCTTGAGGCTATAAATAGAATATCTGTTGGTTCATTATTATCAAGCGACCGAGTTGGTATCATATGAAGATATCAAAATCCAATATGCACTATGATTTTTTGATCATAGTGCGTCTTTCTTAAGTATTGTAACGATATCTTTAGACACCACCTTTGTCTTTGAAATTTTTTATTCCCTCTTCGATTATCTACAGAATTGTTTATCTATTTCGTTACAGGTTCCACCCCTTTCCCCAACATCAAACTTCCATTTGGCCAAGGGATTAGTTAGAATATGCAACTACCTACTAATATGTGTGCATATACTAGAGATTCACTTCTCCCTTCTTGATCATGTCTCATATGAAGTGATATATGATCTCTATGTGCTTGGACCTGTCATGAAAAACTGGATTCTCAAATATTTTGATACAACTCTAATTATCATAGTAAATGATTATGGGGTCCAATTCCCGATGAAATAATATTTCATGTAACTTGTGAAGCCAAATGGTCTCACAACTAGCAGTATTGGTTGCCATGTATTCTACCTCTGCTAAGCTAAGTTCCATAAGAGTCTTCTTATTGCTGAAAAAAGATATCATCATTGATTCCAAGCTAAAGAAACACCATGAGGTGGTTTTCCTGTCTATTTCTCGAATACTATCTATCCTCAAATACCATGCTCTCAAATACCATCTATCCTCAAATACCATGCTCTCAATGCCTTCTTGAGTCCATATAAGGCTAATTTCTTAAGCCTACAAACATGGGACTCCTTTCCATTTACCTCAAATCCCTAAGGTTGGTTTATGTACACTTATTCCTCAATGATCCCATTAAGGGAATTTTTCTTCATATCCATCTGATTTATAATCCATCACATAAATGAAACTAAGGACATAACTTCTCTAATGGAAGTGTACTCAACGACTAGAGAAAACTTCTCCTCATAGTCCACTCCCTCTTTTTGGGAGAATTCTCTTGCCATGAACCTTTCCTTGAACTTCTCAATGCTACCATATGCTGCAAGCTTGATGATCTTGTAGAGCCACTAGGAACTCACTATTGACTTCCCCTCTGATCTTGGCACTATGTCCCAAACATCATTCTTCATGATGGAAGTGTACTCCTCCACCATGGAATCCCACCATACCTACTAGTTTGTTGCCTCCTTAAATATGGAAGTCTCGGAATCTATGATGATGTTCATCAATGACATGTAGCCTGGAAACTTCTTCAGAGGTATACCCTCTCTAAATGTACTTCTAGGAACCTCAACATACTCCTAAGAATCCCTCAACACTTGAGTGAAATAGCGAGGTAGGAAGGGGCTACTATCTCTTTCTCTTCACTTGAATGATTTTGTATACTTTGGAATTCATTGGTAATCCTTGCTCAAGCTTCAGAGCTTCTTTCTCCTCATCCTCTATCACTATAATAGGATCAGAGGAATTATTGGATGCAAAGTTTTCTTCAAACTTTACATCCCTTCTTACTACTATCTTCCTCTACTCTATAATGTAGACCATATAAGCCTTTGAAGTTTCATTGTAACCTATGATTAAAACCTTGCTACAGGAGGGATCCAACTTGCTTATCTTCTCCACCAATACATGGATATATATTGGACAACCAAAGATGCATAAATGACTCACCTATGGGTTCACACCAATGAATGCCTCCTCTAGTGTCTTGTCCTCCAAGATCCTGTGAGGACACTAGTTCTATATGTAGGCTGCTATGTTGCATGCCTCTACCTAAAGAAACATTGATAAGTCTTGGTCATGAATCATGGCCTTCGCAACCCCTCTGATGGATCAATTTTTTCACTATGCAACCCCATTTTTTCATAGGTTGTAGGAATATCTAGCTCCCTCTTGTTGATTCTTTCCTCCTTGTAGAAACCCTCAAACTCCTTGGAGGTATATTCACCCCCATTGTCTGATCTCAAGACTTTGATATTCTTCCCTATTAGGTGTTAGGACCACATATTGTACCCTTTTTTCCCATACTTTTTGCCATTGTTATACCCTTCATCACTAGTGTTTAGACTCATAATATCACTACATCCGATCATTCCAAGGTATATAAGGTCCTTTCTCATTATTGCATGCTTAAT
>ML837619.1:31694-51480 GCA_009831015.1 Picea engelmannii | reverse complement strand
TGGTGCTTGCTGAACATCTTAAGAAGACGAGGTTTTTTCCCGGGTTGGGTTTCCTCTTGAAAAATCTGTGTCTCATAATTGTGAATGAATGTTGTGTGTGTGATTGCTGTTCGTTATGATATATGCTTTATGTTTACAACACTTTTTTTCACAGTAAAGACTTACTGCCACTAAGATTAATGATTCGAAGTTAAAATTGAGAGAGATTGTTAATAATTTACAATAACTGATTCACCCCCCCCCTCAGTTATTTCATACCTGTAACACCTAGCCACTCTGTATTGATTACCGGGCTCTGAATAAAATCACGGTCAGAAACCAATACCCGATTCCTCGAATCGACGACCTCCTTGATCAACTCACGGGAGCTAAATACTTCAGTAAGATTGATCTGAATTCTGGCTACCACCAGGTCCCGATAGAACAAACAAATGTATGGAAGACTACCTTCAAGTCAAAGGAAGGCCTTTTTGAATGGTTGGTCATGCCCTTTGGTTTGACAAATGCTCCAGCCACTTTCATGAGCATGATGGACGATATCCTGCGACCATTCACCATACTTTTGTAGTGGTGTATCTGGATGACATTCTAATTTACAACAAGACTTGGGCCGAACACTTGCAGCATATTCAGTAGGTTCTGCACACCCTGCGGTAGCACAAGCTATACGCCAACTTGGAAAAATGATCCTTCAACATGGACAAGGTCCATTACCTGGGATACAACATTCATCAACATGGTGTACATGTGGATCTAGCCAAGATCCAAGTCATCTGTGACTGGTCAGCCCCAACAACACTCACTGAGCTTCAGAGCTTCTTGGGCCTTGCCAATTTCTACCACAGGTTCGTGTTGGGATTCTCCCATATTGCATGGGCGCTCAGCCAAATAAACAGGGGTGGTGGTAAGGAGAAATTTGTGTGGGGTCGGTCCCAACAACAAGCGTTCGATGATTTGAAGTAGTGCTTGTGCTCATCCCCAGTACTTTCACTAACAGACTTGCAACATCCCTTTGAAATTGAAATAGATGCTTCAGACTATGATGTGGTCACCGTTCTTACTCAGCACGACCACCCCGTGGCCTATCATAGTGAGACACTGTCACATATTGTCCGTAAGTACCCTACTTACGACAAGGAAATGTAATCCATTGTACAAGCCTGCCACCAGTGGAGACATTACAATATTGGGAAGGAGACAGTCATCCACACTATTCATAAGCCATTGCAGTTCATGCATACACAAAGAAAATTGCATAATGACCGCCATCAAAAGTGGTCCACATACTTGCAACAATTCCACCTCAACATTAAGTATAAAACAGGAAGCACCAATCGTGTCGTTGATTGCCTCAGCAGACCACCAGTCACAACACTCACCATGGTGCTAGACTCTTGCGGCCATGAGACATCTAGATGGCCCCAACTCTATGAGATAGACCCTGACTTCTCCACCACCTACCAAATGTTGGGTGAAAATACAATTGTCGATAATTTCCATCTTTGGGATGGGTTGTTGTGTCATTTGGGCCATATATGTGTTCCATCAAGTGAGGGAGTGAAGCTAATCTGGGAATCCCACTACAGTCGGGTGGCAGGAAACTTCAGCATCGAAAAGATAGTGGCAATGCTACAGAAACATTTCTACTGGCTGAAACTTCGACAGGAGGTCAGGAAGTATATCAGGTCCTTCACTGCCTGCACTATTGCCAAACTGACCACTAAGCAACAAGGCCTGTACACCCCTCTTCCTACTCTTGACAGGCCAGGGGAATCCATCTCAATGGACTACATGTCGGGCCTCTTGTCCACCAAGTGGGGAAATCACTGTGTTTTTGAGGTTGTTGATCGCTTTTGTAAGATGGCGATTCAGGTTGCCTACAATAAGAGCATCATAGTAGAGGCCACTGCCAAGCTCTTCTTTGAATTAGTCTAGGTACATTTTGGAATCCCAAAAACCATTGTCTCAAATCAGGATAGTCGATTTCTCAGCACATTCCAGTCGAGCCTCTAGTCACTACTGGACACCAAGCTCACCAAATCCATGACCTTCCACCCCTAGACAGATGGCCAAACCAAGGTTGTAAATCGAATGATTGTGCATATCCTTCGCATGTATAATTCAAAGCACCCTCGCACATGGGATGAGAGCCTTCCCTATGTCCAGCATAGATACAACCAAGTTCTGCATAGCTCAATCAACCATAGCCCCTTTCATGTGGGGTTGGGATTCCAACCATTGGGTCCCATAAATGTTGCACTTCCCCTTGTGGTCACCTCGACCAACTCATCTTCTGCTCTAACTGAAGCTGACAAAGCCACCCGGTTCATTGAGCGGATCCAGTACATCTACCAATAGGTTCAAGATATCCTACAGAAGTCCAATGACAAGTACAAATAGTGCCATGATCAACATCGGGTGCCACATAAGTTTCAAGTGGGCGACAAAGTTTTGTTGCACTTGCAGAAAGAACACCTTACAAGACCCCATCGGAAGCTTCAACCACTCCGTTATGGGACATACACTATCACCAAGGCCATGGGGGAAAATTATTTTGAGCTCAACATTCCTCCCTTCCTTAGCCTGCACCCAGTGTTCAACGTGGATCTCCTTCGCCCTTATTTCCCACCATTATTGGACACCTCAGAAGTAGCAGAACAACTGACACAAATAGAGCTCAACCCTGACTGCATACAACAGGCATCCAGTTGTCGAGTGCCCTTGAACATCCTACTCACCCTTATTACAACTTACTGTCTGAAGTTAAACCAAGACCTCATCTACTTGTGCATGCTTGGCCTAGTTTCTGAGTTAGAATGATAATGTTATGAGTTTACTTCCATTCATCACCCTTTATCAACAAATAGTGACATAAATTGATAGGCCTCAGGATTACTCCTGCTACAATCCAGGAGTGACTTCTAATGCAAACATTTCTAGCACCGTTGTCGGGGACATAGTTGAAAATTTTCCCTGGGATCAAACGACATCGAGCCTCTGATCCTGAAGGTGCATCGAGCATCAGAGCCCTACGAGATTGCTACTGTGCACCTAACGACTCCATTGTGGCGACTCCATTGTGATAACTCCACTGTGGCCAACCTGTTGTTTTAGTTATGGCTTCCAGAGGTAGACACACGTGGTCCCATCCACAACTTCCTCTAGCTACACCTGAAGTTGATCCAGAGGTGATTATCAGAAAAGGAAAGGCCCCTGAAGGAGAAACTTTCGCCGTTGAACCAAGTACTTTTCCATATCCTTCTATAGAAAATCCATTTTCTTCTTCTCAGCTTCCTAACAGACCTTTTTCTGAGGTTTCATGTTTCCTGAATTTCAAAAGTGTTCCTGCTGAGTTTTCCCCTCCTGGTCTGGCATTGGAGGGAGAAATCCTTGTCACTCCCCTCTCCCCTGAAGTTGTACCTTGGCGTAGACCCAGGACCATAGAAGATTTCCCCACTCCTAGCTTTACCACCCCTCCTCTTATTACTGTTGTTGATACTGCATAGAAAGAATCATCTGCTGATTCAAGCCCCTTCGCCTTCTCTCTGAATCCCCCATTGTTCCCCATTCCACCTGGAAGCTCATTTCCAGTATCCCCTATTCGAGCTCCTTCTCCTTCGAGTTCTCCTCCACCTAATATTCCTATGGCAAGAGAAAATCCCCCCATGACCAGAATGGAGGCTATAATAGCTACTAGGTATGCTCCCCTTTTGTTACCTCAGCCTCTCAATGCCCTTCCAACAGATGGCTACCTTAAGCAGCTGCCCAAGTTTATAGGCGAAGGGGACATAACTGCAGAAGAACACCTTGAAGCCTTTTACAGTTTTACAGATGACCATGTTATCATGCATGCAGATGTATGGATGAGGATTTTCGTCCATAGCCTTGAAGGTGGGGCTAGAAAGTGGTTTAGGGCCCTGCCTCCTGGATCTATAGATGGGATTGAGGCTTTGGATAATGCCTTTTTGAGACAGTGGGGAGACAAAAAAGACTTCATGTATTACATGACAGAGTTTGGGTCTTTGAAGAGAAAGGAAGGAGAGTCTGTCTCTGACTTCTCCAAGAGATTCAATAAAATGTACAATAAGATCCCCACTGAGATAAAGCCCTCAGAAGCCTCTGCTAAAATCACTTATGCTAGCGCTTTTGATCTCGATTGTTGCCTACTGTTGAGGGAAAGGAGAGAAACTACTCTGGCTCACATGCCCGTGGAAGTAGAATCTAACATATTGGTTGTTGACCGACTCAGGAATAAGGCTGATAGAGACATATCTAGGAAGAGACCTGAAGCCTCCCCATCCAATTCCTCTCCCCTTCCCCTTTATATGGACGAGGTAACTAAAGTGCTAAAATTGCTTTCGGCTAGAATGGAAAGGTGGGAGTTAGAAGGGAAGCCCATGTACAGGAATCCCCAAAATACTGATAACAGAGGCTTTAGGAGGCCTAGTAACAATGTGCCATAGTCTTTGCTAAGGGAACAAAGGAGAAAATACAGAGATGATCAGAGGATTCAAACCCCTCTCCAAAATAGCCTAGTTTCTCATGAGGAAGGAGAGGAGATAGATGAGCTCGACCCTGAAATTCATTGTATTGAAGACACTTCCCCTTTTCCCCATTTGAATCAATCTGCATATGAAGAATCCCTTATGAACATTCAAATCAGTGAGTTGAGTAAAGGGGAAAAGGCCAACAACACTCCTAATAGATACCATCTCAGGTCAAAGAAGAAAGAACGGAATTTTGATAGCCATGATCAACCCCTCATAGCGAAAAGGCCTGCTAAACCTGCAACAATCACTACTAAAGAAAATAAAACTCAGAATACTTTGCCAACAACCAAAGAACCTATCTTTGAGGTAAGGGAATCTCCTAAGCCTCTTTCCTCCTTTATTTTTGAGCACGAAATTCAAAAGATTATAATTCCTGTACCCCTCTTAGAACTAGTTAAAAATGAAGATTTCAAAAGGTCCCTCTCCAAACTGCTACAATCTAAGTCCCCCCAGCCTTCCACAGACTCAGTAAATCTTCAAGATGAAAAGCCAGCAGTTGTCCTAGGTCCCATGGTAGAAGACAGAGATGATTCATCCCCTCCCTTCTACACATCTATGAACATACATGATAAGGTGCTGCATAATTGCCTCATGGATTCAGGAGCTTCCCACAACCTTATGCCCAAAATAGTCATGGAAGAATTGGGACTGGAAGTGACAAAGGCTTATCACAATTTGTACTCGTTTGATTCAAGGAGGGTGAAATGCCTTGGAGTCATCAAAGACTTGGTGGTCTTTTTATTTCAGCTGCCAATGAAGAGTGTGGTCATGGACATTGTAGTAGCTGATGTTCCCCCCAAGTTCGGCATGTTGTTGTCAAGATCTTGGATTAAAAAACTTGGAGGAACATTACAGATGGATCTCACATATGCCACCATTCCAGTCTTTGGAGGGGAACATAGGAGGTTGTACAGAGAAGCTTAGCTAGCCTACATTGTTAGTGATGAAGCAGACCCCGCCAATCATCCTATCTTTGCGCTTGAAACTGATTTGGGGTCTAGTTTATTGCAGCTCACTGATACTCCTGAAGCCCCTTTTCAAATCAGAAAGAAACCCATATTTAATCACGATATACCTCCTCCAACCACCTCTGTTTGGAATATGTTCTTTGACAGAACTTCTTCTAGCGAAGGCGCTGGCGCTAGAGTGGTTTTTGTGTCGCCTTGTCAGGAAACCATATCCCTGTCATACAAGCTAGAATTTGAAGCTACCAATAATGTGGCAGAATATGAAGATCTTGTTCTGGGTTTAAGGGCTCCAAAAGAAATGGGAATTGAGGAGGTAGCAATGTTCGGAGATGCTGAGTTGATAATCCAACAAGTCAGAAATGCTTATCAGGCTAAGCATCCTTGGCTCAGGAGTTACAAAAATGAGGTGTGGGACCTGATTGATAATTTCTTCTCAACTTTCAACATTTCTTTTATTCCAAGAGAGGAAAATACTTTGGCCGATTCCTTAGTTGTCTTAGCTAGTCTGTTTAGGATCCCTCTGCCGCCTAAGATCAAATATGATGTTGAGATAAGATATAGGCCATCTGTTCTAGACAATATCAAGCATTGGAAGGTATTCGAAGACGATCTTGAAATCAAAAAATTTCTTCAGTCTGTCGATGAATTTTTTGCATTGCACATTGATCAGGATCCTGATCTCGAAAGTCACCCTCACCCTGAGATATTTTTAAATAAAATTGCTAATCACCATATTATTCATTTTTCTAGCAATCACATTCCAAAGGGACTAGTCCCTTTAGAAAGGTTGTTCGATGGAAATGATGTGGTAGTAAAGGGTAGGGTTTAAAATGGAGATGTTGATACAATGGAGTGCAACACCGACACATAGGAGGAGCCTAACCTTGTCAAGTTGTCAAGCAGTTTGACAAAAGAGCAGAGCGTCGAATATACCGATTTATTAAGGGAATTTGTTGATGTATTTGCATGGACCTATGAAGACCTCAAGACATACGACACATCTGTCATTGAACACAAGATCCCACTGAAGGAAGAGGCTAAGCAATTTAGGCAGAAACTAAGACAGATAAATCCCATGTTGTTTCATGTCATGGAGAGAGAAGTGAAGAAGTTGTTAGATGCCCAAATCATTGTCCCCTTGAGATATTCTGAGTGGGTTGCCAATTTGGTCCCAGTGAGGAAGAAAAGTGGAGAAATCAGGCTCTGTGTTGATTTCAGGAACCTGAATAGGAGCTCAAAGAAAGACAACTATCCCTTGCTCAACATGGAACACATATTGCAGAGGGTAACTGATGCATCTAGGATATCCATGATTGATGGTTTTTCTGGCTATAATCAGATATCATTCATGCCTAAGGACGGAGAAAAAACAACCTTCACCACTCCTTGGGGCACATTCATGTATGCCAAAATGCCTTTTGGATTAATGAATGCAGGAGCAACATTTCAGCGAGCCATGGACATAGCCTTCATAGGGGAGAAAGATCAATTTGTGGTGATCTATCTAGATGACATCACAGTCTTCTCCAGGTTCGATATAGAGCACTGATGTCACTTGAGGAAAGTTTTCTTGAAATGCTAGAGGTTTGGTCTTTCCTTAAATCCCAAGAAATATTTGTTTTCTATGAAGGAGGGGAAGTTGTTAGGCCATATAGTATCAGCAGAGGGAGTGAGAATTGATCCCAGCAGGGTAGAGGCAATTCAGACCCTGTCACTCCCCAGGTCTAGAAAGGAAGTTCAGGCTTTTTTAGGGAATATTAACATTCTGAGGAGGTTCGTCTCAAATTTTTCTGAGTTGGTGAAACACATCACAGCCATGCTCAAAAAGGGAAATGAAGTAAAATGGACTGCTAAACCTAGGAAATCTTTTGTCCAAATAAAAAAGGCATTGACTGAGGCACCTGTGCTGATCAGTCCCGATTATTCCAAGGATTTCCTAGTTTTTTCTTTTGCTTCTTTTGATACAGTAGCAGCGGTCTTATTGCAAAAAAATGAGGAAGGGCGAGAGCAACCCATTTCCTTCTTCAGTAAGGCATTAAGAGATGCAGAAATCAAGTATGAGATCATGGAGAAGCAGGCCTATGCCTTGGTGAAAGCTCTCAAATATTTCAAAGTCTATGTATTGCACTCAAGAGTGACTGCATGTGTTCCTTCATCCTCTGTGAAAGACATCCTTACACAACCTGACATAGATGGGAGAAGAGGTAAATGGATTGCCAAGATCCTTGAGTTTGACCTAGAGATAAAGCCCACCAAGTTGGTTAAAGGGTAGGGTTTAGCCAAGTTGTTGGCTGAATCCAATTGCAAGGCCTTGGGGCTTGGCTTCATCAATGCTTGCTCAGAAAATCAGCAAGCTGATTCCTCCAGCAAAATCTCTCAGGGTGGCTTATCACTAACAGAATGCACCTGGTACAGAGACATTTTGTACTTTCTGCAAGAGTTGAAGCCTCCTGATGGAATAGGAAAAAGCAAGGCAAGAGATTTAAAGCTCAAGGCGGTTAGATATTGCCTTATTGACCAAGTCTTGTACTGGAGAGACCCTCTAGGGGTGTTTCTAAGGTGTCTGAACCCACAGAAAGCCCAGAAATTTATGTTTGATTTCCATAGCAGCCTTTGTGGAGGGCATCATTTCTGGAAGACCACAGCTCACAAAATTCTCAGGGCTGGGTACTACTGGCCAACCTTATTCACTGATGTCTGCAGAGAAGTCAGAGCTTGCATCAAATGCCAAAGGTTCTCAGGAAAGCAGCAGCTCAAAAATCTGCCACTAAAGCCTGTAGTAGCTTCAGCACCCTTTCAACAGTGGGGGTTGGACTTCATTGGAGAAATTCATCCTCCTTCAAGTGGCCAGCACAGATGGATCCTGACTGCAACAGACTATTTCACCAAGTGGATAGAAGCTTCCCCCACTAGGAGTGCATCACACAAAGTAATTATCAGCTTCCTGGAGGATATCATAGCCAGATTTAGCTGTCCCAGTAGGATTGTCACTGATAATGTTGCTTCTTTCAAGTCTGAGCCTCTGGTTAAGTTCTGTGAGCAGTTCGAGATTTCACTAATTCACTCCACTCCCTATTATCCTCAAGTAAATGGACTGGCAGAATCTTCCAATAAAAGTCTAATCAAACTCATTAAAATATTATTGGAAGACAATAAGAGGGCTTGGGATTCAAAGCTCAAATTTTCTCTATGGGCTGATTGAGTGACAACAAAGAAGTCCCTGGGCACCTCACCTTTTCAACTTGTTTATGGGATGAAGGTTATGTTTCCCACTCAGCTCACTTTACTTGTAGCGAAATTCTTTCAAGATCATGAAGGAGAGCCAGACCATATGGTCAGAAGAATTCATCAAGTGGTGGAAGTGCAACAGGTCAGGAAGTAGGTAATGGACATAGCTCATAGTCATTAGTAGAAGATCAAGCAGGCCTTTGACAGGAAGGTTAGGAAGGAGGA
This sequence comes from Picea engelmannii, assembly GCA_009831015.1. Lineage (NCBI taxonomy): Eukaryota > Viridiplantae > Streptophyta > Pinopsida > Pinales > Pinaceae > Picea > Picea engelmannii. Next base: position 42,509 of record ML837619.1, on the reverse strand, counting down.
ATTCGAGCTGGGAGATTTTGTGCTTAAGTGGGATGCACCCAGGCAAGATAGGGGCAAACACATCAAGTTTGATGCCCTCTGGATTGGGCCCTTTAAAATCTCTGAAGTATTCTTAAATAACACATACAGGTTGCAGGATTTGGAGGGTGAAGAAGTTTTTAATGGCCCATTAAATGGGCATTTCCTGAAGAAATGTTTTGTTTGAGCCTTAGACGGCTCCTCTGTTTTTGTAAATATTGTTTTTCTGTTTATTTTCGGCTTAATAAATGACTCCATAGCCCAACAGAAGGCAACTGGAACTGCAAAAGGAGTTCTTAGACCATCACAGGGATGACTCTATCCCCCATGGAGCCTAATGTTAGTGCCAATTCTTGCAAGGGGGTGTTTCTCTCCGATTTCAGGCCCTTGGTGTAAATGCGTAGAAATGGGGTTTAAAAACCCATCAAATGTGTTTTATTCAAAGGCCACATTCATGAGCACCAAGTGCAGCACACAAAAGGAGTCCATTTCAGGCTTAAAGTCAAGAGAGCAAGCATTTTTTTTTCAACGGCGAGGATCCATATATGGAGCAGATCGACGGTCATCGGGTAAGCTTGAGTCACGGAGTTGCACGAGGTTTAGCGCATGGGCTCATCTCTTATGGCCAAAATCATGAAATGATTAGCCGTTTCGGCATTTCAGCTACTGGGACTTCAAAAGACATGAGGTATCTCATCCATTGCATTGGTAAACTCTGAAACACGAAACGATTATCCGTTTCGGCATTTCGGCTACCGGGAATTCAAAAGACACGGGGGTCGCTCTTCCACTGCATCGGGAAACTCTGAAACACGAAATGTAAAATCCCCTAGGAGTCGTTTCGGCATTTCGGCTACCGGGACTTTGAAAGACAAGGGGTCACTCCTCCACTGCATCGGGAAACTCCGAAACACGAAATGTAAAATCCCCCAGGAGCCGTTTCAACATTTCAGCTACCGGGAATTTGAAAGACAAGGGGCCACTCCTCCACTGCATCGGGAAACTTCGAAACACGAAATGTAAAATCCCCCAGGATCCGTTTCGACATTTCGGATACCGGGACTTTGAAATGCAAGGGGTCGCTCCTCCACTACATCTAAAATTGGCGAAACGCAAAATGTAAAAGGCGCCTTTGAAGATAGGCGCAGGGTCACGGCCCGTGGTCACTTGGGGTGATAGAAAGAGCGGCTCAAACGGCCAAAGCACTGGGTTTAGCTGCAGGAGGCGTCGCCGCGTTCTCCAAGTGCCAATTCAACTCGGTCTCGATCCTGATCCCTGCTAGAGGTAAATAAAGGTAGGAGGAAGTGGTTGAAACCTCGCCTCACTCCTTAAATGTAAGGCATGGAAGTTCTGGCAGGGAGTCTGCCCAAGATCGTCCTGTGTGCAGGTTTTCCTAAAGAAGCCATGTCGATCTGATGTCCTCATCTGACCAGAGGAGCCTGCACATGCTAATTTGGACTTTAATGTCTCAGCTACCCTCCTGCTGCCAAGGTGGCAAAGTGCTCTGAGTATATATACTCAGTTTTTGTATTTTTGTGGGGATGGATGGTAGAGCAGAGCTCCCGACTGTAATGTTTTAAAGAAGCACTGGTTTTCCTGGCTATGTATCTGCATATGAAATTTTCTTGTTCAATGTAAGGCAGCTCTCTTTTTCATCCGGTTTCGATCTCATACTAAAAGGGTTCATGATTGATTGATTCACATGAATCATCGTGACTGTGTTATGATAAAGGATTTATAATAACGTTGTTATGTTCTTTTAGTGTTTCTTCTTTTGAATATAAGAGGTTCTTGTGTTCAAGTTTTCTTCTACAATCTGCTAGAAGCTCAATGCCTACAGCAGGCCTTCACATTTCCTCACATAAGTCTTCCTCCTACTCACCCTTATTACAACTTACTGTCTGAAGTTAAACCAAGACCTCATCTGCTTGTGCATGCCTGGCCTAGTTTCTGAGCTAGAACGATATTGTTCTGAGTTTACTTCCATTCATCACCCTTTATCAACAAATAGTGACATAAACGGATGGGCCTCGGGATTAATCTTGCTGCAATCCAGGAATGACTTCTAACACCAACAATCGGCATTTAGCGTAAAGTTAAATTACCCTGCAAAAATCAGGTCCATTCCTGCTAACAAGCCATTATCAGAAACTTTGTCCCAAAACGAGATTCTGTCTGTGTAGGGACCGTATACGTTTAAGAGAGATAACTACCTTTTGTTTTCACAACATGTACCTGTCAACAGTATAAAACCACAACTTAGGAAAGGAACCAGATCAAACTTAGAGTGATCCCAGGTCACCAAAAGGCCCCTAGACTTGCCAACTGAATTTATCGCACAAACTAGCCACAAAGGTCTTAAGGAATTTATGAAAAATTGAGCTCTCTTCTCATCAACCAATGTTTTTTGAATAAAAATGATGTCGGGAAAAATTGTATCTAATAGTCGCCTTAGGAAAGCATTTTTAAGGGCGCCTCCCACCCCTCTGATGTTTAAGGAGAGAAAGATCATGACTTTGACCTAGCTAGGGATTTGATGCCTCTAAGCGCCCCGAAATCAGTATTGTTTGTAGAAAGAGTTACCAAGTTTGTGAAAGTTGTTGGCATATGGGCAGACCCAAGGTTCAACGCACCAACAAAACCCTAACTATCGGCCCTTTCAGCAACACCTACAAAGCAGATGAAGTCTCACCCGAGGTAGAGGCAGGGGGGGTTGCAGGATTCGAGTGTCTACAACCTAGCTGGGACACAGATCTGTGATAACACACTTCAACATAGCACTTTAGCCAATGACATGCATTAATTTATGATTCATATTCACTTCGAAGATTAACCTTAAATAAAGAACAATGCAGTAATAAGCAGATCAACACCTCTAAGCACTTAGCATCAGTTCAGATCTGACATTCATTCACATCATAAAGCACTAAGAAATCATAGATCTATTTATCATACATCAAGAACAGTGCACTAAGAAAACATAAGCATAAACACCATGAATAACATTGCACAAAGCACATCAACACAAGATATACGTGGTTCACCCCAGTGTGGGGCTACGTCCACCAACTCTTCTTCTTATTTACTAGTCTTCTTCAATCTTCTTACAGGAACAGAGCCACAGATCTCACTCCGCATTGGATAGGTGATCTGTGCACAACGCACTAGATCCACCTTCCCCAAAATCAGGTCATAGCACAAATCCTTACACATTCTGCGCATAAAGAACTTACAAAATACTCGCACTTAGCTCTGCAAGATTCAATACATTCTTGCACAAAGCCAACTATCCCATCACTAAGTCGATTAATGACTAGTAACCAACTAACTTTTTCACTTACATCACCTGGCTACTTATTTATACATTACAAAAAGGGGCCCAATCATGGGTAAACCCATGGGCCAACATCCCATACCCGTTACATAAACCCTAAAATCCCCAAAAATCCTGCAAAAAGGGAGAGATCCCTTGATCTCCGCTTTGCCTGGGCACTCCGTCTTGGACTAGCCTGTCAAAGTCCCAAAAATGGTCAAGCACGACCACGGTTCTCTCAAAAATTGGTCGAGGGCCAACATGCCCCCAACACTCACCTGTGACTCATCACGAGTCACTCTGATCTGGACAACACTGCTTTGAAGGCCTCGAGCTTAGCTCGAGCTGTCTCGAATTGCTACTTCGCTAGAGCCTCCTTCTCGGCAAACTCCTGAATGACTTGCTCGGTGACAGGCCCTTCCAGGTGTCGTTTTAATGTTATGACCACATGTTCTAACTGTGATCCTTTTCCCTCGATCTCTTCAAAAAGAGTGCAAGCTTCGTCCTTCACCGACTGGAGTCGTTGTGTCACCTCCATAAATCAGCTCTAGATGGCAGTGACTTGCTGCTGAACTGTACACTACTCCTGCGACCTATTCATCTTCTCCACTATTGTAAGTAGTTTCAACTGCGCTTGCACAGTGGAAGCCTGTTGCTTCACCTCCTGGAGCTATGCCTCTAATCTCCTCAACTTCAGGTCTTCTGCAAGGCGCTCGTAGGTCTGTGCACTTCGGTCAATGAGTTTCTTTCATTCTGAGGCCAATGCCCTGATTATTTCTATTGCGCTCTTGGTAGTTTCTTTCCTCTAATCCCGCACTTCTTGTGGAGTGCTCGGTACTTCTTGAAGTTATAGCTCTGCTACTCTTGCTTGAAGCTGTTGAATGGATTCAATGAGCTTCCCCACTTGTTTCTCTGTTGTCTCTTCTTCCATCTGTGTCAGGCCCAACATAGAGCGAAGTGCTCTAGTCACTACCTCTCTGACCATAGTATGCTCTACGAGCAACTGGTATTTCTCTTTCTATATTTTCTCTTTTCCCTCTTTGAACTTCGCTCCAATGTCATATTTCTCTTGTTGCGCAACCCGAAGTTACTCTACAACTTCCTCCTTTTCTTGCTTCAAGGCTTTTGTGGCCTATTCCTTTTCTTCCTGGACTCGACGAAGGTGATCCTCTGTCGCATCTGCTATCCTTCACAATTGGGTGGGCTCATCCCCCAATTCTACACCTTCTGATGACGACGACGCAGTAGACACTGCGCGGCTCGAATAGATATCTTGTTGTACCCCCTTCAGCTCCGCCTCAATTCTGTCATACATCATCTCTTTCTTTGCTTCATGTCGCTGTAAGATATACTCTGAAGCATCTTCCACAGCTGTGATGATGAGATCAACATCATCCGTTGTGAGGACATTCTGTGACTGAGGCTTAGTGGCTCGATATTTCTTCCATGCTGAGGGTTTCTTCGGATAAAAATTCATTTTCTTTGATGTCTTTGCCTCTATTAGGGGATCCTTTGGCGGTGTTATTTCACCCTTTTCTTTCTTGTCTTCTTCCCCTTCCTTTTCTTGGTTTACTTCGTCGCCTATTCCTCCTCCAGGCAAGTCAGATGCAGTTTCCTTCGATGCACTGTCCTTCTCTTCATTGTCTATGTCCTGCACTTTGCAATAGTCCTTCTCCAACTCATTGATGAGGTAGCTCACCCAGTTCATCTGCATCCCTTCGACACACTTCCCTGCAAGGTCGACTACGAAGCCTGTGACTTGTGTCGACCTGTTCTTTCTGATGAGATTGTTAGTGATCAGTTGACAATCTAGGTGCACTACGCCATCTTAGATGGAGGCTACCATGTAGCCTCGCTTCCCCTTCTCCACATCGTCGTATGCTTCCTTTATTTAGCGAGGGTCTGGTACCTGCATGCTTAATCCAATAATGAGGTAGAATTTCTGAGGGTCTGGTACCTGCATGCTTAATCCAATAATGAGGTGGATCAACGTCGGATCCACAGTGATGTGCCTATCCAACCACAGATACCCGCCATGGTAGCACGAAAGGAGGATTTTAACGCAGACGTTAACCTCCTGATGTCTGTCGAAGTGGGGAATCGTCATGATGTTCAAGATCGTTGACCGCATGATCTCCTTGATCCATGGATGGGGAACTATCTTGGGCTTCTTCCCAATCATATTTTTCAAGTACCGATGCGGTGTGAGGATCGCATAATTCTCCCTGCCTCCCAGGTTTAAATCATTTATCTTTGTTGAAAAGTCAACAAGAAACATGTGTCTAATTTACTTTTCCCTTAAATACATTGGACAATAAATATTAATCTATTATTTCATTCATAACTGAGTGAGTTGGAGTTGTGACAAAATTATAAGTGTAGTTAAGTGAGTTAAGCTCAGTTGTACTAGTTGTAACTAAACTTGCACTAGTGAGAGTTCAGTAATTCAATGAACTTACATGCAACTGAAGATTCACCACGGTTAACTACATGCATGTCAGATCCAATGGAGACCCAGTTGAGATAACAGGTGAAAGGGACAGTTTGGCTATCAGTTGTGATTTGAGTAAAGTGCACTCATGCAATCACACATGCAGTGGATATGCTTATGAGCATGTGCAAACTAGGTAATTCGAATTCAATTGTGAGAATTCCAATTGTAGGTATTGTGCAGAGGAGGCAGGTTGTCTGGACACAGAGAATTGGCACATGTGAGATGAATTTTTGAATTTTTGTATGACAATGTGAGATGATTGTATTGTATTGAGAGCTCTTGGATTAGAGTTTTGCATGAGATTGTTACATGATCCATGATATACATAATATATGATAGTGGGGTTTTTAGCTTTACGATTTCCTGATAAAACTTCTGTGTTATGTGTTCTTGATATTTCACTTTGTGATCGTGGTTTAATTTTCCGCAAGAATAATAGTAGAAGCGATTATGTATTTAACAGTGGCGTATAATTGTTATATCAGGAGAATCATAGGAAATACTTCATTTGTATTGAAATTTCTACATGGTATCAGAGCCACGAAGGCCACGGAGCCACGGAAGTGTGGTGCGGAAATAATAGTATTTTCGCAGGTCCTGTCTCTAGCAGGGTGAGAACCCCAGTACTGAAAACTATGCACATTTCTAGGAGCAAAAATTCTCGCACCCTACTCAAAGGAGAGGTGCGAACTTCATTGAAATTCTCGCAGGCTTCTTAAAGGAGAAGTGCGAACTTCCCTCACCCCACAGTGCATTACAATGCGAACTCCCTCAACAAGTTCGCAGGCTATACACAAGTAGGGTGAGAACTTCCCTCATGTTGCTCTCAGGTGGGGTGTGAACCTCCCAAGGAAAGAGAAATTGCAGTAGTTGAGTTTTGTGGTTGGATAAAATTCGAATTTGCAGGATTTTCTTGGTGTGACAGTTGATTCAAGATCGAAATGACTTTCAATGGCTTAAGGTTGGAGTATGCACTCGAGGGAAGCTCGAACTACATTGCTTGGAAGGACAGGATGGAAGCAGTACTCGAAGACAATGGCTTGAAGGATTACATTGACAAAGATGTTCCTAAGTCGGATGCTACATAAACTGCAAATCTTGATGCATGGAAAAAGAAAGTGGCTAAGGCAAGGAGGATTATGTTGGAGGGAGTACGAGACCACATTGTCTCAAGTCTCCATGGGAAAATTACACCACATGCAATGTGGAAGGTTTTGATGGATGTGTTCAAAAACAGCAGTGACCATAGGAAATTAGTGCTCAAAGATAAACTCAGGAAGATCAAGATGGAGAAGGGCGACACAATTCCAAAATATCTCACGAAGTTTTTCCAATGTCGGGATGAGATTGGAAGTGTGGGAATAACAGTCGTTGCTAATGATTTGGTGAGCTTGGCGCTCCTAGGACTTCCCAAGAGTTGGCACAGTTATCAAGACTCTGTCAATGGAAGGGAAAAATTGTCAGATTGGGAACGACTATGGTCGGATCTAGTGCAAGAGGAGTTCAGGCGGAACACCAGAGATGAATCTTCATCAAAGCATGATGATGAAGAGGATTGTGCTTTGATTTCCAAGGCAAGGAAAGGGAAAGGGAAGAAATTCCATTCAAAATCCAAGTCTAAAGTCAAGAAGTTAGATTTTTCCAAAGTGAAGTGTTTTCACTGTCACGAACATGGGCATCTTGCTACTAACTATCCGCAGAAGAGGAAGAACAAGACGGTTGTTGGAGCTACAACTGGTGAGGCTCTTGTCTCGCAATTTGAACTTGACTTCTCTTTGATCGCATGCATGGCTTCAAGTGCATCGAGATCAGTGTGGTATTTGGATAGTGGCGCTTCCTTCCACATGATGGGAGATAAAGAGTCTTTCATTGACTTGGAGGAGAAAGATATCAGAATGCATATAGAAATGGGCAATGATGGACAATACAGTGTGACTAGTATTGGTACTATTACCTTTCAGAGGGAGTCAGGTAAACCATTTCAATTGAAAAATGTTATGCATGTTCCACGTATGAAGAAAAACCTGGTCTCGGCCACAATATTGGAGAACAGAGGCTATGACGTTGTTTTTAGTAGTGGAAAAGCTTACCCACGACATAAAGCAACGGGTCAAGTCAAGAAGATAGGGATTCGAGTTAAGAATCTCTACATGTTGGAGGTAGATGGCTGCAGTGCCATGATGGGCAAGGCAGAAAAAGTGGTGAGCCGGGATGAGGGAAAATTATGGCACAGGATATTGGGCCATCTTCATCATGGAGCCTTGAAGATCATGCAACAAATATCTACTGGACTTCCAATGGGAACACTTGCTCAGTTAGATCAGTGCAAGGGGTGCAACATCAGAAAGTATGTAAAGTCCACCTTTCATGAAAAGGAGAACCGTGCTTCGGTGATCCTGGAGAGAATTCACACAGACGTGTGTGGACCATTCTCGGTTGCTTCAACAACAAAACATAGGTATTATGTTATTTTTGTTGATGAATTTTCTCGTAAATGTTGGATATTCTTCATGCAGAAGAAGGATTAAACATTCTCAAAGTTCTGTGAGTTTAAATCATTGGTGGAGAAAGAGTCGGAGAAGCAAGTGAAAGCTCTAAGGAGCGATAATGGTGGAGAATACATCTCTAACGAATTCAAAGAATTCTACAGTAGAGAAGGAATTCGAAGAGAACTCATAGTGCCTCATAACCCACAGCAAAATGGGGTCGCAGAGAGAAAGAACAGAATGATTGTGGGTGCAAAATGAGCGATGTTGCATGATCAAGGACTACTAATGCATTTGTGGGTAGAAGCATTCAATACTACAATTTATGTGCAGAACCATTGTCCTCATAGAGTACTTGGCATGAGTACACCTGAAGAAACTTTCACTGGTAAGAAACCTAATGTTTCTCATTTTAAAAATTTTGGCTCATCTGTTTATGTGCATGTGACCAAGGATTCCAGGAAGAAGCTGGAACCGACTGCTGAAGTTGGGATATTTGTGGGGTACACAGAAACACCCCATAATTATCGTGTGTATTTTCCAAATAGTAAGATGATTGTTATGTGACGGGATATAAATTTCGATGAGGGAAAGCCATGTGGTTGTCACTTGAGAGGGAGCTAGACTTGCATGCAGAAGAGGAACTGTTGGTTCCCAAATATGAGTCTCAAGATGTGGATCAGCCACATGAGGAGTTTCATGGAGTGGAGGAAACCACTCAAGCAGATCCATCCATCATAAATGGCAGAAAGCGCACCACGGAAGCTGACAGATTGAGACTAGGTGCTGCACAGAATGTAGGAGCCCCTACTTCATAGCGCAGACAAAGACAGTCTCCTGATTGATTTGTTGGATACATGGCTCTCATGAGCAAATGTATTTGACTGAACCATCTTCCTTTTAGGAAGAAGTGCAATATCCCACTTGGGTTGATGCTATGGTAGAGGAGTATGACTCCATTGTAAAAAACAGTGCATGGGAAATTGTCCCAAGACCGATTGATAAGTCAGTGGTAGGCTCGAGATGGATCTACAAGGTAAAGCAAGCTGCTAATGGGAGTGTTGAGAAATACAACGCCAGGTTTGTGGCTCGGGGATTCTCACAGATCGAGGGGATAGATTATGATGAGACCTTTGCACCTGTCGCAAGGTACTCTTCCATAAGATCCATCCTTCCACTCTCAACACAGATGGGCTAGCACATTCATTAGATGGATGTAAAAACTGTGTTTCTCAATGGGATCATTAAGGAAGAAGTGTACATTGAGCATCCATAAGGTTTTGAGACCTTTGACAGAGATTCACATGTGTGCAGACTCAAGAGAGCACTGTATGGGCTAAAGCAAGAACCCCGTGCTTGGTACACTTGGATAGACAACTATTTCACCGGATTGGGCTTCACCAAAAGTGAAGCGGATGCAAACCTATACCAAATTGTGGTGGAGGGTAAGCTTTTAATCATTGTTCTTTATGTTGATGATTTAATATTGACTGGTGATGAGCAGTTGATACACTCATTCAAGGAGGACCTTGCAAAGGAGTTCGAGATGAAGTATTTGGGCCTTCTTCATTATTTTCTTAGATTGGAAATATGGCAGCGAGATGGTGAACTTTTTGTGTCTCAAGGAAAGTATGCAAGGGAGATACTGAGTAAGTTTCACATGGAGGGTTGCAAACCCATGGATACTCCACTTCCAGGAAACTGGAGGAAAGAGGATGCTACTTCTGGAGAGGTAGTGGATGCTACTGTCTATCGACAATTAGTGGGTTCGCTAATGTATTTAGTGAACACGAGACCAAACATTTGCTATGCAGTTAACCAACTAAGTCAAGCGATGGTTAATCCTACCAAACTCTTTTGGAAGGCGAGTAAGCATGTCCTGAGATATCTTAAGGGCACATCTGAGTATGAATTATGGTACAGACAGACGGATGAGGTGAAGTTGCATGGCTTCACGGATGCAGATTGGGCGGGCAACCCAACGGACATAAAGAGTACATCAGGGGGGATATTTAGTATCGGATCTACAATTGTTTCTTGGTACAACAGGAAACATAGATCCGTGGCACTTAGTTCAACGGAAGCAGAATACATGGCAGGGAATCAAGTTGCATGTGAGGCTATCTGGATGAGAAATATCTTGGTTGGTTTGTTTGGTTCTCATTTAGATCCGACAGTGATTTATTGTGATAATCAGAGTTGCATTAAACTCTCGATTAATCCTGTGTTTCATGATATATCTAAGCATATAGATATCTGGTATCATCATCTCAGAGATTGTGTGCAGCAAAAGATCATGTTGCTTCAATACATTCCTATGTAATATCAGGATGCAGACATTCTGACGAAGGCGCTCACCAGGAGCAAATTCGAATATCATAGAGACAGGATTGGGGTGAAGGATAATCCCTTTCTTGTTGAGAGGGAATGTTGAAAAGTCAACAAGAAACATGTGTCTAATTTACTTTTCCCTTAAATAAATTGGACAATAAATATTAATCTAT
>ML837619.1:21367-31444 GCA_009831015.1 Picea engelmannii | reverse complement strand
CTTGCACTAGTGAGAGTTCAGTAAATCAGTGAACTCACATGCAACTGAAGATTCACCACGGTTAACTACATGCATGTCAGATCCAGTGGAGACCCAGTTGAGATAACAGGTGAAAGGGACAGTTTGTCTATCAGTTGTGATTTGAGTAAAGTGCACTCATGCAATCACACATGCAGTGGATATGCTTATGAGCATGTGCAAACTAGGTAATTCGAATTCAATTGTGAGAATTCCAATTGCAGGGATTGTGCAGAGGAGGCAGGTTGTCTGGAAACAGAGAATTGGCACATGTATTTGTTGAATTTTTGTATGACAGTGTGAGACGATTGTATTGTACTGAGAGCTCGTGGATTAGATTTTTGTATGAGATTGTTTCACGATCCATGATATACATAATATATGATAGTGGGGTTTTTAGCTTTATGCTTTCCCGATAAAACTTCTGTGTTATGTTTTCTTGATATTTCACTTTGTGATCGTGGTTTAATTTTCCGCAAGAATAACAGTAGAAGTGATTCTATATTTAATAGTGGCGTATAATTGTTAGATCAAGAGAATCGCAGGAAATACTTAATTTGTATTGAAATTTCTACAATCTTGAGGGCTGGGATCAATCCCAACTGCGGTCCAACTGCATGTATCCCCTTCAGGAAGTACATCGTGACGAGCATGTACTCAAAGTCACGCAGAATGTTGTCACGACTAACCATGCCAGCCAGAGGTGGGATGTAGTCGGGCAAGACCGACATGATCTGCTTTGCGTTCGCCAGATCATCACGATGCTTGCTTCTTTTCTCAGTCATTTCTCGACTAGATCGACGTGCAGTCGAGGAGGATGCTTGCACTCCTCCCATCGACGAGGCCTGTATTCCTGCGGACATGACCTTCTTATCCATAAGGCCGATCAAGATTTCTTATAACGACTTATGTACTACGCTAAGGTCGCTCGACATGCACACTCGTAATCAAATAACTCGGGTAGGCAAACAGATGCTCAAGGTAATCGAACGGACGGTGAGGTCTAGACAGTACATTGCAGTATGTGATCAATTCTATGTGGGCTTGAATATCTCAGTTTGCAAAAGTGGCCCCGGTGAGGCATTCGATGGATTAAATAAGCAATGTTGTAATAGATTCCTCCAATGGGCAGGAATGCCTCAATCAATACGATTCCATCTATTATGGCATGGTCCGAACGGTCCAATGGAAATCTTTCGGGAAATAACTGTCTTTATATATGTTCCGAAGCGTCGTTCTAATGGTCAGGACGCCTCCAATGGTCATATAGCTTCATCGTGGCGAAGTGACATTCTGCATTGTTCTTCTATTCCAACGAGGCTCGAGTTCCGCAAGCCTGCCTTCTGCGGAGTCTTCTCTGGAACTTCCTGTAGTCTTTCTATATTTGGCTTCTTTTTATTGAGCTTTCTTGCCTTCTTTCCTGTGATTTGAGTCTCCGGGTTCCTCTTTCCATTATTCTTCTTATCTTCTCTTAGCATAGTAACTCCGCACTGCTGAGGGTCTTTCAAAGGGTTCAAATGTAATACCTCTTCACTTACGATTTCTGGGGTAGGTGTTCTTCTATCTTGCATGGACAGGTTTTTCAAGCCTTCCTGCGTTCTTTCAACTTCGACAGCTAAGTCTCTAGCCCTCAGTTGCTTCGACTTGTCCTCTTGTTCTTGTACTAGTCGCTCTATTTTCTTGGCTATGAAGTCCCTTAATTCTTGCTTTTTCTATTATGTAACTTCTTCCTTTGCTTTCCTCCAGATTTGATCTTTCTCGATCCAAGTCTTTCCTAACAAAAGTGCAAAAGGGGCATTGTTCTCCACAAACTTAATGACCTCAAATTCTTCTTCAGTCGATGTTCTATGGGAAACCATAGGTACATTAGTAACTCTTACACATAGGGTTATCATCTTTCCTTTAAACAATCCTATCATTCCCAATGAAGGAACCACAACAGGCTTTCCCAAAATTTCCCAAGCACTTTCTGGCATGATATTCACCTGTGTTTCCTCATCCAAAACAGAGTCTATGTCAAAGTCTCTGATTCTTGTTTCTATGCACTCCTTCTCTTTTAAGATCTCTGGTAAACTGAAGTCTCTGTGATCATTCAGTGTTTCTTTCAGTTGTAATAACATAGTCTCTGATTCTTTCTGGTTCTTTAACACATCCTTAGTTTCCTGACCTTCTTCATAGTTTTCTTGTCTCAGGTTCATATTTTCAACTTTAGCAATCATTCTAGGGAAATCCAAAACCTCATGACCAACAACTTTACAACAAAGACAAATAGGAAATGTAATAGGGAATTCCTTAGAAAGATGCCCCGATCTTCTGCAGTTATAACACAATGTCAATCCTCTCTTTCTCTTAAACGATCCCCAACCTTTTTTGTACTGTGCACTGAGATCACAGTGATGGACCTGCAATCTGCACAAATTCATTCTAGGTTCCTGCACCCACTTGTTACTCCAAAAATTCTTTCTATGCCTAGGAATAACATATCTTTCACTATTTCTATCAAATCTATTCAGATCAAATCTTCCTTCTTCTAGTTGTGCCCTAGTTTTCAGACTAGGACAAAATCTATCAATACTACCTAGATTCATACTTTTGAAGCAAACATTTCCACTTATCTTACCTTTCTTAGATCACAAAGCTTTAAGATCTTACCTCTTTTCTTCAGATCGGGCTTCCTTCTCTTAGCACAGAGCTTCACAAGTCAAGTATAATACTATGCACTACAACAATAGATCTACACACAAAGCTTTCTCTTTTCTTCAGTTCCCAGCAATCACAGTTTCAGGTATCGACAACGAAACCATTTATTGGCACAGGGGTAGATCCAGGGTTCAACGCACCAACAAAACCCTAACTACCGGCCCTTTTAGAAACACCTTCAAAGCATATGAAGTCTCACCCGAGGTAGAGGTAGGGGGGGTTGCAGGACTTAAGTGTCTACAACCTAGCTGGGACACAGATTTGTGATTACACACTTAAACATAGCACTTTAGCCATTGGCATGCATTAATTTATGATTCTTATTCACTTTGCAGATTAACCCTAAATACAAAACAACAATGTAATAAACAGATCAACACCTCTAAGAACTTAGCATCAATTCAAATCTAACATTCATTCACATCATAAAGCACTAAGAAATCATAGATCTATCTATCATACATCAAGAACAATGCACTAAGAAAACATAAGCATAAACACCATGAATAACATTGCACAAAGCACATCAACATAGGATATACATGGTTCACCCCAGTGTGGGGCTACGTCTACCAACTCTTCGTCTTCTTTATTAGTCTTCTTCAATATTCTTACAGGCACAAAGCCACAGAGCTCACTCCGCATTGGACAGGTGATCTGCACACAATGCAGTAGATCCACCTTCCCCAAAATCAGGTCACAGCACAAAGCCTTACACAGTCTACGCACAAAGCACTTACAAAATGCTCGCACTTAGATCTGCAAGCTTCAACACATTCTTGCACAAAGCCAACTAGCCAAGCACTAAGTCAATCAATGACTAGTAACCAACTAAGTTTTTCACTTACATCACCAAGCTACTTATTTATACATGAAAAAAAGGGGCCTAAGCATGGGTAAACCCATGGGCTGACATCCCATACTCGTTACATAAACCCTAAAAGCCCCAAAAATCCTACAAAAAGGGTGAGATCCTGCGATCTCCGCTTCGCCTGGGCGCTCCATCTTCGACTAGTCTGTCGAAGTCCCAAAAATGGTCAAGCACGACCAAGGTTCTCTCAAAACTTGGTCGAGAGCCAACAAAAGGTGAGTAGGCTTTTTTCTGGGCACTTCTAGTTTTTATACAAGAGATCTCTAGACCCAAACCCCTCAACCAGGAGAAATATTTCATAGTAGCCTCCCCAGATCCATCACTGGGGTTTATAATTTTCGTCGACATCTCTCTACTGAGAAGCGACCTCCCCTGATACATGGGTAGAGGCACTGGAGGCAACGTCTCTCTATAGGAAGGTACCAGAGTATCCAGTATGGCTCCCAAGAAGTTTTCTTCTAGTTCTGTTTCCCTTGTACCCAGAAGGACTTCCCTACCATCCATAGGTTCACTGGAGGGACACACTTCTGCACTGGTTTCTGCTTGCCTTTTGGAAGTAAAAAAACCATGATGTTCAAAGGTGGCCCCACTAGGTTCCAGAAAATGGTCCCTACAGTCCCGAGTGTTTGCCAGCTTTGGCAAAGTCATAAATTGAGCTCCCACTCAACCCAAAGGAGTGGAAACTGAACCAACTGGGAACATGCCAGCATGATCCAACAATGGTTCAGCAGGAGAGTCGAGTGAGTTCCCCTTTCCCATTGAGGTAGACGAGTCTAGAGCATCTCGCTCCCAAGCAGACAACGAGAAGAAAAGTGAGGGACACAAAAATTTAAGCTTACCCGTCAAAGTGTCCAGAGTCGTAGTCGGCCTATCCTCCCCTTCTGCATTGTAGAAGACTGTGGTATCGTGTGAATCCATGCCTGGAGAGTCTTCGCGAGATGATTTCCTAAGATAGGATGCTTCCGATTCTTCCTCCTCCAACATGCCTATGAATTCTCGTCACAAATGTCCAATCCCACGACAAGTGGAGCATCTAAAGGGGATTCCAAGGTAATCTGGTCTTTGGGTCACAGTGTGGCCCCTCCAAGCGATCTCAAGGGACTCCAATAAACCTGAGTGTATATCAACCTCCACTAAGACCTTGCTTAATCCTCTATCGGAAGCCCTTAAGGAGTGTTTGTCAAGGAAAATGAACTGGTCGAGCTTGTTTCCTATGGCTTCCAAAGCCTTTTCATTCTAAAGATGTAGAGGCAACCCTGGTAGCAATACCCACAAATGGTAGAAACACAAGTAGTCATTTGTAGGGTCGAAACTAATCCACCACCTTTTTAACATCAGACTGCATCCACTTATAGCCCACAATTTTTCCAAAATCTTTTGTGTATCCTCCAGCGATCTAAAAAGAAAGCCAAACCAACCATGTGAAAGATAAAAAACTTCCAGGATGTAGCCCAACAGAGGGGACCAAGCGCTTGTTATCCAGGCTGGGAGTGAACATTTGCACAAATAACGGTAGGAAAGTCGTCCTACCAACGTGCAAAGAGACAACTGCACACTTTCCTCAAGCCCAACATCAGCACCCATGACCAATTTACATCTGGTTTTATTAGGTTTCCACACCTTTTTACTATTGTGGGCTCTGGACAACGGCTTCCCCTGTTGGAAATGATCAACCGACGACCCCACTAAAGGTCCATCGCCCCTGAGATCCTCAGTAATTGTGTTCCTGTGAAGGGTGGCTTCACTAGATAACAAATCTGAAGTAGGCGGGTTAATGGGATTATCAGTAGCAGTCAGAGCTGGAGGAAAGAATGAACAACTCCCAAATGTGGTATGTTTCACCCCAGGTGGATTGGTATCTGCGCAAATCTCATCAACCGAGGTAAATAGCCCAACACTCTTCTAGATGGCCTCATCAGCTACACCCATTAGTGCATTGACCTCAACCTCGATCCGGAAGCTTCTGAACCAATAACAATCTGATGCCACCTCACACTTCAATGACTTCTCCCTCCCGTCGACAAGACCTCTACCCGACAGTCTATAAAGAACTCTTCTCACAACTAAATGTTACAACAACTGTAATAACTACACCCAACTAAAGGCCTCAACAGCTGAAAATAAATGCTTGAAGAGACAGGTCCGAAAAGTAGAGATGTCCAATACAAC
Source organism: Picea engelmannii (assembly GCA_009831015.1). Lineage (NCBI taxonomy): Eukaryota > Viridiplantae > Streptophyta > Pinopsida > Pinales > Pinaceae > Picea > Picea engelmannii. The sequence continues at coordinate 25,686 of ML837619.1, read as the reverse complement.
CAAGGAACCAGTCAGTGAGGAAGCTCATTGGAATAGCCTAAAAAAGTCAAAAGATAAGCTAAAAAGGAGGAAAATGCCAATAATAGTTGGCTTCGGCTCGAAAGTCTTTGGTGTTCCCCTGAATGTCGGATACCCACAACTAGAATCCAAACTCCTAATCGCCATTTCCAGAGAGTTGGAGGTTGCAAACCCCACAATCCCATCTTTTTGGACTTCAACTTGTCATTAATCCTCCATTGTCATAAGTAACATGTTAATCACAAGTATGCTCTCTAAGTTATTAAATAAACCACACATACTTGGGTCATCTATTACTTTAAGTCAGATTAGCACATTTACATTAGTGGCAGATGGTAAACTTTAGTAGGGATCACCATTCGAATGGTGAACGTCCATAGGGATCACCATCGAGATGGTGAATGTTGATAGGGATCACCATGTGGATGGTGAACTTAGATAACTTGTCAACCTTACATACATTTCTAATTTTGTAATAAATAGTGGAAGTTACAACTAAATTATTAGAGGGTGGAAATTAAAAGAAAACATGATTATTAGATCTTATTTCCAAAATAAAAACAAATACATGTTTATATTCAAAAGACATGTTTTCTTAAACACACTTAAAGAGAAAATTCAATTTAATCTTGTGAATCTAGATTCATATGGAAAATCCTCAACATAATCCTAAAACCTGAGAAAATCTGGTTTTCAAAGTATAAAGCTTGAGTGGGCCTAATGGTTAAAAACATGTGTTTCCTCCTAGGAGATCACGAGTTTGAATCCAAAAGGAGTTTTCTTAAACACATTTAATAGGATCTTAAAGAGAAAATTCAATTTAATCTTATAAATCTAGATTCATATCGAAAATCCTCAACATAATCCTAAAACATGAGAAAATCGTGTTTTCAAAGTATAACGCTTGAGTGGGCCTAATGGTTAAAAACATGTGTTTCCTCCTAAGAGATCACGAGTTTGAATCCAAAAGAGGTAGAGTGTGTACATATTAACCCCTTATGATAAAACTAAAAGAGTAAACCACCCATAGATATACCCTTGATTTTTCAGCTTAAAAAAGTGCCAAACACTTTGGAAAAAAGGTGTGTTTTGAACCCACTTATTAGTGCACGATTCTCTTTACTTGTTTTGGTTAATTGTTCACCGACAAAATTCCATGGCTGCCTTGTGTGTTTACCTTTATGTTCCATTATTGCTTCTAGAGGGACAAACCATTGTTGCATTCACATGGGACTTCTACCAAGATGGACCCACTAGTCCTGTCACCTCCTCAGGAGTCAATCATACCTGTTTCATTATGGGTCCCACAACATTGCTTTTGAAATTTGAAGAAAAACAGAGATCGATTGGTAGGATCTGCTCTAGTTCGTTAAGGGGCTAATGACTTAGCCGTAATGTTTACTGTAGAATCTTCCTTGCCGCGTATTTCGCCAAAGAACAGCGATAAATTTAGAAAAGTTATTGAAACGCGTGAAGAACACAGCTTCTTCCCAAGTTGTTAACCAGTAAAACTCAAGAAATTTATATGAAGAACTTCAGATTATCTATGCAGTTTCAGCGTTTTAAAAGATAGAAAAATCAGTTAGTGAGAGCGCAAAACACGCAAAACACGCAATACAGGCTTAATCTCCTGTTCATATATAGCAATTCTGTAAAGAATGGTCAGATATGCTTAAAAAAGTGGCATCAGCTACAAAATATCGACTGGACTTATTCATGAATACAGTTTGGCCTCCAGCTAGCTATAGAGAAAAAGCAGCGGATTAAACATTAATACTGGAAACTGTTCCAGACTTCCTCGTTATATATTAACATGAGCGATAAAGCTGGAAACAATTAGAACATCAGAATTTAGCGCAGATCCATAAAGAATACAAAGAATATTGCTGTACTGGGTCCCTGACAATCGGATTTATTCAAAGCCTTCATGATTTTGTCCTCAGATAAACCATTTCGCCGCATGGATTTTCACAACCATATGCCCAAGTGGGCAATCCATCGTTCTGAAGAATGTTATTGATTACTATATTCACTGTTCAGTGGATTCAAGCTGAGATCCAATCATATCTCTCTCGAACTGTTTAATTGATGGAGCTAGAGCGTTCATTGTACCATCGTATACATACGGAGTCCCTCCAAGCCAAGTCACGTTGTTCTTCGTCGATGGCTTCACAAATTCCCTGCAGGGTTCTCCTCTTCTGGAAATGGTGTCATGATAATGATAATATCTTATCTTACCCTCCGTCTTGTGCTGTGTTTTCCCCATCACATTCTCAGACATGTGAACTCCAGTGGCATACACATTTCTTGCCTGCACTGCATACTTGCGATCTCTCCTGATTCCTCTCTTCACGTCCCTGAATAAGAGCTTTTCAAATCCCCACTCCCTGCACATCAAAATTATCACCTTGAATTTCACACCTAAAAATGAAGAATTAAACTAATGAAATCCATAAAATAGTAGCTAATCAGAGTTTTTATAAGAATTATTCACATCATTAACAACAGTAAGTAAAGTAAAGAGATCCATAAAATCAAATGAATTTGTGATTAACTAATTATACAATTTTTTTATTGGAATCCGCAATATAGTTGGCAAGAATGAAGCACAAGTAAATCGAAGTGAGAATCAAACGACCACTACCAATGACTAACTAACTATACAATTAATTGCAATATACTCTATCACTTACTTGAAATGAATACATTGAATGATTTAATCTCATCATTAAACATAATAATTACCTTGAATAAGTACCGTTGGTCGAATCGTTGCCCAGATTGTTCTGCAAGCAGAGCTTGTTGGACATGGAATATTGCTCAATGGTGAACTGTGTATAACTGGAGAGATCATTCAGTAGAGATTGAAGAGTATTGCCCCGAGGAATATACAGATACTCATCTACATCGAAGAAAAATGTCCAATTCGCCATGAATTTGTGTCGGTGCAAGCAATCGTTTACAATGAGAAACTGATTATGGTAATAACCATCAAACTGTTCCTGCTCAGTTATATCCTGCAATGTCACACGGCCAGCTCGAATCCATGGCTCCAACACCTCTCTAACCTGAGGATGCACACCACCGGCATCGTGGAAAACGAAGTGTGATCGAGGGCCAAAGAATTTGGCATGATAGGCCATCCACTCTCTCATTCTCTGAGGATTCAGATCACCGTACAGCGAGGAGCCACAGTAGAGATAATCATAGAGAGGAGCCTGGCTGTAAATGGAGGCATTGTAGCTACCTTCTTCTTCCTTGAGAGCAACGATCCTCTCTGGTTTTCCAAACTCGTCGCCATGGAGTGCATGGAGAATGAGCTCTCCACCATCGCCATCGGTGCCCACGCTCTGAGAAAATGTGCAGTTGACAACCACGACTGTGTAAACACGGCCGTATCCCCAATCTGGGAGCATTTTGTAGGCCTTGCCCTTCATTCTTGCAGCGGATGAATTCTTTGGGATCCATTCGCATTCAAATCGTGGCTTCCCAAAAACGTGGAGAGGCTTGGAAGCAAGCCCAACTACAGCAAATGTGGCTGGACCTCCTCTGTATGCCCCCATCTGGATAAACAAGTATGCAGCATTTCCATATGGACGAAACACGCGCTTGTTCGGATCTTCTTTCACATGAACCTCAGCGCCCTTGCTGGTGCTGTTGGTAGTGGCAATGCTAACATTCTGTATAATACTGGGCTTCTTCGTCTCATTCACCTCCGTTGTTCTCATTTGGACACTGTAAGCACCCGTGTTCGAATCTTCCTGGAGATATGCTCGTACCAGATTTTTACAGGAGGGGACAACTTGTCTGCCAAGGGGCATAAACTGGCCTGCTAGAAGCAAAAACCCCATAACCACAATCGTTCCCATGAGAACTTTAGTCTCCATGCAGCTTGAAATAAATCCAGTCATTCCGTTTTCCTTCTCTTTCTCTGCCTTCCCCATTGTCATAACAGAAAACAAAGGGCTCTTAAAATCTAGATCTCTGTCACTAATCCCAAACAAGACCGACTTCAACAGTACTGCAGGGCGCTTGCAGGCACCAATCCGGGGCAAAATGAATGCAGCTCACGAAACTACGCGGACAGATCTCGATGAAGAAATGATGTAAGCGTCAAAGCGTGGTCGAGAGCCTGAAGCCTCCGATACGTATTGTGGGAGGCTTGTAGAATGTGGAAGCTGTTTCCTGACATTTATTCAAAGGAAGCGGGGTCTCAGTACACACAGGCCAGCTGGTTGCATAGGAAAAAGCAGAGTCCAACTGCAGGTGGAACCGCGTTTAGATTCACGAGCCCACCTGGC
>ML837619.1:0-13613 GCA_009831015.1 Picea engelmannii | reverse complement strand
TTGTTGTTATGCATGGTAATACACAAATCCTTTAACCATAATATTTAAAATAATATTAAAAAACAAAATACATAATCTAGTAATAAGTATTGTTTTTAAAGAAATGGGTTACACCTTAATTTCCCAGGAATATATATGGGGCACCCATGCCAGTATTGGTTAATGAGATTTTTTTAATAAAAGAGAAACTGGTTCATTGAATTTGAGGGGTATTCCTTTGGGAAGTAGGATTTCTCTCCATTATGAAAGGGTGGTCTTGATATCCCTTTTAGTTTTTATAAAATGTTGAAAATAATGATATATACTTTATCTTTATCAACAATTTTTGAGAGAAACTAGAAGGATTAATAAACATAACCAACGTCAAGATCCTCAGTAATCTTAAATATTCACTTGAATACTAAATTTTTCAATAAGCACTTAAGCTATTTGAAAAGTGGACTAGATAGTATCATTTCATTACGCTCAGAAAACACACTCAAAATTCATAATTGAAATAAAATATCACAACGTGATGGTAAAAGTTATGTTCTCTTAAGAAATCTCTTGTGAGAGCATGGACAATAAATATGCCAAAGTGCGGACTTAAAAATGCTTATAAATTTTGTCCACCATCAATAGTATAAGCCATTTTAACACATAGATTAAAAATCTCAGAATGAAAGCAAGCATTCACAAATAAAAAAATATTTTGTAAGAGCATGAACAATAAATAATATATACAATTGATGCTTAATGTGTAATTTTTAACCCAATGTACTATGGCAACTTCCTTATTTATGTATTTTAAGTTGATTTAGATTTTCTTTGGTACAATTTTGTTTTGAATGTACTATGGCAACTTCCTTATTTATGTATTTTAAGTTGATTTAGATTTTCTTTGGTACAATTTTGTTTTGTTAAATTATTTTCATGTTAGAGCTTTTTCCAAGATTCATCATTCACATTAAAATAGTATTAATAAATTATATTTCTTGCCGGTGACTATGGAGCTATCAAGATGTTCAATGAGAGAGATGTAGTTAGAGGAGAGGAGGAGCACTTATATCAATGGTTTTTTTCAAAATTTTAAAGTAAATTTATCCAAGTTCTAACAAGTTTATAACTTTGGAAGGTATTGTTCTAACTACCTAGCCTTGTTAAAATTTTATTCTTCAAAAATTTCTTTTTTTATTGGTTTAAAATGTTTTCCTTTTCTTATAATTATTTTATTTTATTTTATTAAAATTTTAAAACCTTTTTTAAATTTCTTAAATAACTTTATCAATCCTTACTATGTTACAAACTATAGTTTTATATTTTAAGTCAACCACCATTAACTTCTTATTACTTTAGTTTTTTTCTAAAACATTTCTTAAAGTTTTGTAAAAACTTAAAAAAAAAAAAATTATTAATTGGAAAATTCTAACAAGTTTCTAACCTTGGAAGGTATTGTGCTAGTTACTTATTCTTGTTAAAATTATATTTTTCAATTTTTTTTTTTAATTAGTTTAAAATGTTTTAAATTTATTAAATAACTTTATCAATCCCTGCTATGATACAAATTATAGTTTTCTATTTTAAGTCAATCACCATTAACTTCTTATTACTTTAGTTTTTTTCTAAAACATTTCTTAAAGTTTTGTAAATTAAAAAAAAAATAAATTATTAATTGGAAAACTCTAACAAATTTCTAACCTTGGAAGGTATTGTGCTAGCTACTTATTCTTGTTAAAATTTTATTCTTCAAAAATTCCTTTTTTTTTATTAGTTTAAAAAGTTTTCCTTTTCTTATAGTGTTTTCATTTTCTTTTATTAAAATTTTAAAACCCTTAAATTTTTTAAATAACTTTATCAATTCGTGAGACTATAGTTATAGTTATAGTTTTATATTTTAAGTCAACCACCATTAACTTCTTATTACTATAGTTTTTTCTAAAACATTTCTTAAAGTTTTGTAAAAAAATTATTAATTTTGTTATTTTAAAAAATAAAAATAATTTTTTAATTTTTGAATCTTTTATTTCCTTTAAATTTTCTAAAACATTTCTTAAAGTTTTGTAAAAAAATTATTAATTTTGTTATTTTAAAAAATAAAAATAATTTTTTAATTTTTGAATCTTTTATTTCCTTTAAAATGGTAATAGGATTTAATAATCCCTAATGTGATTCTTGTAATTGTTCAACTCTATAAATCATTAAAGAAAACAAAATTAAAAGGATTAATCTCCAAACACGTATACTTTGGTAAAATATATTTGTTCAGAAACATATGGGAGTTGTCCTTAGAGCTAAGCTTGGAGACACCATCGATGCACCACTGAGTGGCGTGGTTCATGGCTGCAAACCCTTGATCTTGACCTCCTTCTTTTTCTTTGTGGCTACACTATTCATCTTCTGTGTATTTTTCTTTGAATTGAAGTGGAGATGACCAACCAACCAATTTGATTGGTTTTGAGCAATCTCTAAGGATTAAAAGAATGAAACATTTCCCTCTACACAATGCAATGTTGCAAGTATTGATAGCGAGTTCATGGAAATATTATGGCCTTGGATCTAGAATAGAAATGAAATTATATATATTCAAATTACACAAGGAATTTGTAGGTTTGTATCTTTTATATTTTTTTCATGTCTAATGGAGATCTCTCACATAGCATAAACAAAATAAAGTTTGACAACCTTCTCTAGTGTAGAGTGGCTACCAAAATATCAATGAATTTTCCAAATAATTTCTGGTACAAAGCAATTGGGAAAACACTAAGAAGTGAAGGGAATAAAATATATGTAAATAATTTTTATCACTTTGCTTAGTTAGAGTGATTTTAAAAAAATTTGAGTTGCTTTTCTAAATTGTCTAAAAAATCTTACAATGGTTAAATTATTGCATTCTAGATAGTGTAGGAAATTCTTTCCACTAATATCCTTCCCATTCGAGGTAAAAAATGTAAGTTTGAGATAAGAAAGGATGAAGAACCTAAGTTTCATATAATCTCTCAAGGCATGGAAGGGGGGAAGCATAATCAACATACCTAAAGAGAAAGAGGAGACAATAATTAAGTTAGCATAGTGGTCGTTGGTGGTGGCTGCTTGCTTCAATGGATGTTCAAGGCCACATCAATGACCTTCACCATGAACATATCATTTTCATTTGTCGATTGCATGGATTCCATCTCCCTCCTATTACCATCTCTAACTTTAATGACTTCCCTCTAAGGCGATTCTCACCTACAACCTGACTTCCAAAGAAACTTCCTCCTAGAAAAAGAAGAAACTATTTTACAAACTAAACCAATTGAGTTCACTTATTCATTCCTTTCTAACCTCCAGGGGCCCTCAATACTGATGATAAAAGTTTCCTAAGCCATCAAATGAGCAGATGAATGTGTATAGATGATTGTTTAGCATTGTCACCATAAGAAGTGGTGCTCATTCCTGATTGACAAATAAGATTTTAAATAAATGGATAAAAAGAAAACACTCACCTCATCCTATTCGCTTCTTTTGACTATATATAACAAGTATAACAAGCATCACATAGAAACAAGTATGGTTGATTCCTTCACTATAACAATCAAATATCAACCACTTTTCCCCTTAAGAATGAGATCCTACAAACTCTCTTCACTATCTTTCAACCCAATAGTTAGGGAAACTTGCATAAGAAGGTCATACAATTGTATTTTGTTAACTCTTTCCTTTTGGTTATGCTAAGTAAAATATATATTTATTATAGTTACACTACTCTTAGACAGGGTCTACGTCATATCTAAAGGCTATGTGTAGATTTGAAGTAAATGTAACTTGATTACTCCATTCTTTCATTGCATTGCCTACAACTTTCAATTCAATCTTTCTTTCTATAATCCATATCTAATGTCTTTCATTCACACAAATAATATGTAGTTTCATCCATTGCATAGCTTCAATTTCATCATGGTCACCTCTCATATTGGGGTTTGAATACTCCTCTAATGAATTTTTTTCCATCCTCAAACTTGCAGTAAAAGCATTATAAAAGACAAGGCCAACAACATCTCAAGATGAATAATGCCATGATATCTTAGTCACATATGCCTTAACAGTTGCACCACTTGAATGACATTGAGTTGCAATAAATATCAAACCATGTAGCATATCCCCGAATGCATTGATATTTACAAGAGATCTTCTTGCAAGGAGTTATGCAACCTCTTCTTGCTTAAGATAAGGGACCAATTTGATAACATCCCTTATTCCTACTCTATCTATGGCATAACCTCTAGGAACATAATACAATAACTGATCCATTCATCATAAAAGAGTTATGATGCAATAGTTAGAGGAGCTAATGCATCGAAAACATCACTAATAATTTTATTCAAACCATAAGTATTAGAAGAATAATAAATCATTATGTCAGGTCCAAAGGGGTAAGAGAACCAATAAACTACCATTTTCAACTAAACTGGTTGAATTATATCTTATTATAAGATGCCCAAATTCCACATGCTATGCATGCAATACCAACTATGATGAATGGAAAGTAACAACTATGATGAATGGAAAGTTAATATGAGCTTATTCCATGATCATTCTTGATTATATTTAAGATACTATCTGATTATTCCATGCAAAACTTGGTTTGATTTTGTGCAAGACTAGAGTAAATAAATAGGTGATTCCACCCATAGCTCGGTTGTAGAAGACAAACATTTGGATAGACAAAACTAGTGTAGTTTTACTCACTAGTTGTATCTTGTAGATTCCTTTAGCTCAGGGACAATCTTCACTCTTTATGGATAAGATCAACAACTCCTTCATACTCCGATATTTGAGAATATTTCTTCTTCTCAAGTCCTTCAAATTTCACAACTTTATTACTTCCCTTGTTCTTACCAAGTTGCATTTTCTTTCCATCTCCTTTTTCTCTCTCCTTGGAAGGCCAAAGATTAAGATGATTTGTTCTGTATTATTTTGGTATTGGCTTTTAATACTTTTTTCAAACTTTGGCCAACTAATAGATTACCAACTAATCACATGACAACTGTATAGGCTGAGCACCTATGGAGTATTTTATGGTGCATTATTTCAAATGAACACTTGGGCATACTTTGGGAGTGCCACAATGGGGTTGCAAGAGGTAAATATGGAGTAAAAGTGACCCCTCACAAACCCTTTCAAGATCCTACAAGAAAGACTATAATGGCCAATAATATTGAAGGACACAAAAGAATATGCCAAATATTGTTATGTATGCCAATGAGTGGGGAAGCCATCAAGAAGGGACCAAATTCCATCATACCCAATAATAGCCTCTAAAGTATTCAATAAATGACCTACTAATTTCATAGGATCCATCAACCCCCTTCTTTCCACTCGGGATAATGATACATCATTAAAACAATGGATTACCTCTCAAGGTGGGTAGAACCCACACCAACCATAGACTACTCAACATATACAATGGCTAAGTTTATATTTGAGAACATCATTAAAGGTTTAGATGCCCACATATCTTAACAAGTGATCAAGGGTGACACTTCTTTAACAAGATGGTTGTGAGATTAACAAAATAATTCTTGATACACCATCACACTAGTAGTCCCTACCATCCAGAAGCAAATGGAATGGTAGAGACCTTTAACAAGATCTTGGAAAATGGTTTAACAAAGGTTTGTGCTCTAAATAGACATGATTGGGATGAGCACATACCAATAATTCTATGGGAATATAGGAAAAATATCAAGAAGCTAACAAGACATACCCTATTCAAATTGGTTTATGGCAAAGAAAAAATGGTACCTAGAAAATTCTTTATCTCCAATCTCCTTATTTCTACCACAACAAAGATGATCAAGGAACAATCCATCTAATATAGGCTACAATTGTTGTTGTGACTTAAAGGAGATAGGTTTATTTCTCATTACCTTTAGAAAATGAAAAAATATTTAGAAAAGGCTTGGCATGATCGCTATATCAAACATAAGACCTTTGATGAAGGAGACTTGGTATCATTGTTCAACAAAATATATATCAAACATCTAGGTAAATTACAAATGCAACGGCAAGGTCCAGTTTTAGTCAAAGAAACATGACACTAAGGAGCCACCTAGTTGGCCCAATTGGATGGAATGCTAAAAAAGGGAAGGGTGAATGGTGCACCCTTGAAACCTTTCACTCCATCACAAAAATAAACTAAAAGTACTCCTACAAGAAGAGTATTGTACAATAGAGTTATTTCAATACATATTATTTTCAATCAACATGGTTCAACCTTGTAGTTAACCAAGTTAGTCAAGTCATAGGTTTTGAAATCAATTGCATCAATATTTGTTATATATAGACAAGTAAGTATATGTTGAAGTCATATGAGTCAATGTGTTTTGTAGTTAGTCAAGTTAGTAGTATCTAGTAAAGATAAACTCTATAAAATTTCATAGTCAGTAGAGTCAACCTTTTCTTTCATTGATTTTAAGAATGGGAAACACCTTTGTGGTTGAAGGGGAAAATCCCTATCATCTTCAATTGGCTCATTAGACTTCCTAGTTGAAAAGTCACATTATCGCATAGTCACAACGTTAAGTTGAGTCATAACTAAGTAGGTAACACCACTATTTGATCCCACCCTATCAATTCAAGTATAAATATGCCAATAAAATCCAAATGGGCATCTTAGTTAGTTAAAATGAATAAGTCCCAAGTTGACATGATAGTTTGGATAATGATGTCACATTCCACTTTTGTCAAGTAATTTTTATTTTTTATTATTATAATTTTTTCCACATAATTCATTTCTTAGGGAAACCCATTGGACACTTCCCCTCATTTGAGTTTGGTACCCAAGGTAAACCAAATTCTATAGAAGATCAAAGTTTTTTCATTTCACTTATGAGAATAGAACCTAGGTGGGGAGTATAACACTCCATCATACAACCAATTAGGTTAGACCCAATTGACTAAGTCATTCTTTTTTATGAACAAAATCCAATATTTAATGTAGGGAATCCACCTAATTGATTGGTTCACTAAATACCTTATTAATTTAGAACAAAGTTTGTAGCTTACTAGCGCATTTAGTTACCAAACTCAGGCTTGTATGCTTGTGAAGTGTTGTGAAAAATATATGTAGATATCAAGAGTTGTATTTTTCACAACACTTGATATCTTAGTCTAATATATAAATCCAATTTTAGCTACAGGAAATAGAGCATTAAAATAAGGAAGGAAAATAAATAAATAATTGAAAAACAATTCTAATCTACAACATAAAGATTAACAATACTCAACTATATTCAATGTTTTGCAACAAAAAATAAATGGTTCAATACAAATTATATATATACATCTACCAGATTTACAACAAACAGGAAAACATACTAAACTATGAACAATATTGGAATTAATTACTTGATAACAAATAATATAACACCTCTCCCTTTAGAGTGGGCCCTTCCTCTTCAAAGCAAGGCACTGGGTGACTTCATTAAGTAATTATGAACTCAACAGTTCAAACTATTTCTACTTCATTCATGCCAAAAAAGATAGGAAAGAAAATACAACAGATTGCATTATATCAAAATATCTACAATAGATGGTATATTTCATCTCTCTTCATACATAGGTTGATGTTTCTTTATAAGCATAAAATGTAATAGTCTTATTAGTGCTATTAACTATAACATGCTTGAGAATCAAATATTCTCAAGCTCCTCATGAAATAGAGTGTTGGAATACTTACAACATTAAATTCCTAGCATTTATCTTGCAAAGCAGGAAACATATTTAACTAACATAAAGATTCACTAATGAACTAATTAACATGATGGGTTTATGGCTATGCAACAACGAATTCACAACAAATGAACTTGTGGCATCAAGGAATATTATTGTTGTAATTCACAGATCTGTAGCCATGAAATGGAATTTTACAATGATTTGGCTGGAACCTGTGGATTTGTAGCAATGGTTCTGCATCAATGGAAACAAATAGGTTGGAACCCAAGTCTACAACATCTATAACACAATCTATACCATTTCTTAAAACTACAAGTTATATACAAAGGATACAAACATTTTCTTAATACATTAACATTATTCAATGAAGCACTAGACTATGAATGCAATAACATCTTAGGAAAATGTAGCATCTTTGGCCAAGGAAAGGTCAATAATCATAGCAAAAAGATGTAAAAGGAAAAGAAAAATAGGGTAAATGGATGTCAAAATAGGGTCTCATAATCTCCCCCTACTTAGGCTATTGCTCATCCTCAAGCAACAATATCATTCATTCTAAATTAGATTCAATATGGGCATGAGTCTAATGAAGGTTGCTTAGATTGTAGGAAGGTTGACCCTCCTCATAGCCTAGGTACTATCCTCTATTCCTCTTAACTATTTGTCAGTACCCATTTTCTTCATGTAACCTCCATGATACAATTGTTGGTATTGTGGTGGAGGGCATTATATCAAAGAACGATGAACTTTTAGTCCAATCCAAGTGGTACCATATAGTTTTATACACGTTATGCATGTTTCCACCCTATTTATTGCTTCATTGAAATTTGCATAAATAAATGTCTCTCTCGGTCTCAACTATTCTATCAAATAGTCCCATCTCTGGCCATAAGGAAACAAATCTTCTATCCTCATGTTTCTAATAGTTTTCTAGCAATTCAATATATCATCTTGTTGGGTTTCGTTGATGAAGGGTATCCACCATGGTTTATTAAAAAATTGGTAGTGTGTTCACAACACTATCTGTGTATTTTGATTTTCTCCCCTCGCCCATAAACTATAATTTTTCTCATTGTATTCAATAGATTGTTGTTCAATCCTCCATTGTAGCTAATGGTTTATAAAATATTTAAATTCTCTCAATTGAACATCCCCTACAAAGGGGTTAGGATTCCATTTTCTATCATGAAATAATAATATTTCATGTTGGTACAATTCACATAGTATATTTTTTTCATCTTGGCCACTAGAAACAAATGTTTCTAAGGACACAACTATCTCAAAGTCTCTGGGCTTCCCCTTAGCTGGTTCCCTTAAATGTAACATCAAATTCCTCTCTTGTAGATATACTGAATATAATGGCGAGGGCCATCTGCAACTCATCACTTCTTGGGTTAAATTTCTTGATTTTTTCTTCTCCTTATTGATGTTTCTTACCTTACCTTCCAACTCGGGAAATCGTTTCCTATCCTCTCTCCAACCATCCCACTTAGATCTATATACAACATATAACTTGGCCCATTATTCTCTCATGGTATTGATGGTGTGTCTTTATTCTTCTAATGGGACCAATCTGTTTTAGAATACTTTGTCACAACTTTCCATTTAGCAACTTTAGCTCTCAATCTGACCACTTCAAGAAAGTTGGAAACCTCCTTGTCCTTAGTATGGACCCTTATTGAATGGAAAATAGGTTTAGTAGCCATGGATGTTTTCATAGTTTCTATAGCATGGTATTCAAGTAAATCTTCAATACAAGGATCAATAGCATGTTGTGTTGTCAAGGCATATGCAATAGTCATGGTTGGTTCCACATCAATTTGTCTACAAGGTGAGTGACATAGTCAATGAGTTCATTAAGAATATTTGTAGAGATTTGAGGGATTGTTTTGTTATTAGGATCCATAAAAATATTCATGATTTTGTTGAATAGTTTAGTGGTGATTTCAACTTAATTTTTGATAGCCCCTTCTTTTGCATCTTTAGAAACAACCTTTTTCATAGGATCAAGAACAACAAATTTATCCACGATAGTAGGATTGGTAACAAAATAAACCTTTCCCATAGAAACATATATTACATGATCAATAGTTGGTATGATAAGATAAGTATCGTATATGATAGATTTGTAGTAGATATCACACAATCAATAGTAGTAGATAGGACATGATCATCTCATTCTAAGAATTGGGATCCTCAATGATGGACTCATTTGGATGAAGTATAAAACATTGGATAAAAAAAATCTACACAGGTTTCCTCTTACCAATCAACTTACACATGTGAGCATGGATTCCCTGAATTCAATGATAGAATCGGGGCATGAAAGGGATACTCTGGATGACTCAATACAGTTTGGCAAGTTGAGAATGAAGAGGGTGATATTGAAAGGGGATGTATACTTCCTGAAGCAATGCAAGGATGAAGGTCTCGCATCCCATTTTGAGAATCGGGATCCCTGATGATGGACTCATCTAGATGAATTTCAAAATACTGGATAAAAAAACATCGACATATGTTTCTTCTTACCAACCAATATTAGTCATAACATTTTTTTCATCAATACAATTAGCAACATTGAATAATATCTTCAAGAATTGTTTCCATAACAATTTCATAGACAGGTTGAGTTCCATCAATAGATTAAGTAGAAATAATAGGTTTAATATCATCTTTATCAATATAATCATCAATAGATTTTGTAGTAATAGGCTCAATAGGAGGAGTGGCATACATAACATCAGTAGAAACATCATTCATAGTTTGAGTGACATCCATAGGATTAAGAGAAATAGATTCTTTTGTTGATTGGTCACCTTCATGCAAAGAAGAAGGTGACTAGACACTTGAGGGATTGGAACAATGTGTCCAACCCTGCCTTGGATTTATTTTCCTTCAACTTCTTGCAAGCATAATCCAACTTATAACACAAAACTTTAACTTATTTCTTTAATTTACAATTGAATTTTAGAATTGTGCTACAAGAGAGACTCAAATGAAACTTACCTAGTACAATGCTACTCTTCTTCTTGGTTACCTTAGGCACTGGAATATGCATGTATTCCTCTTCAACCTTATCTATAATGTTATATATTGGATTGTCAAGAAACTCCTCCTTAACATGTTCTTGAGAATACAAAACTGCTTCTACAACTTTTTATTTTTCTATTGGTTCTTGTGTAACATTAGCCTTATCTTCAACAATGCACTTGGTCCTTCTTATTTTAGGATGAGTTGAAGATACAACTTCTTTAGATTTCCTTCTCTTTCTTATTCAGGGTCCAACTTCTATCTCATTACTTTCTTCTATGATTTGAATTCTTTGGATTTCAATACCAACATGTTTTTCTCCTATTATCTAGATTTCATCATCTTCCTCTTCTTCTACATGAGTTTCTTCACCTTCATGTTCTTCATATTTAAAAACATAGTCCCCTTATGTTAGGTCTTCTTCTCATACCTCCCCTTCTTGTTCTTATTCCTCAGTAGAAGCTTCTTCTATCCTCCGAGGTGCTTGCAACATGCTTTCCCACGTATGATTCATATAGGAAAGAGAATCCATTACCAATAATTTAATTAAACCATGATGTGTAACAATAGTAATGGAGTTTAGGCTTGTCCTAGAATTGTGTTGCATTAATGGGAGTGAGTGTATAAGGAAATATGGAATACTAATCAATCTTTGATGTCTTAAATGATTTAACAACTTAAAGTGGTAGTAAAAAAGGAGGCTATGGAAGCCTTTGCATGTGAGATACTTCTACAGGAAATATGAAACCTCATCAAATGGTATTCATAAATAGTTCCCTTTTCACTCATTTTCCTCCATCTTCAACCCTCTGATTCCCAACAAGGAAGTCAATGCATCCCTGATTGTATGTAACTTGACATTCAAACCATTTTCCCCTAGTTCTAGGAAGATCTATAACTCTAGATACAATCTCCTCTGTGACTCTAACACATAGTCCTTGCACCCCAACATTAGACATCCAAAAATTGAGGGAAATGTAAAGAAAAATAGAGTTCTCAAAACCCTAAAAGAAGTCAAAATAAGAAAGTCATCCCATGTCCATGAAGATATGAAGTTATTCCTGAAGGAAGCACAATTGTGCCAAGGTGACAGGTCCATGCCAAATTCAAATTCCACCCATGATGCCTTCAGAGTGGTATCACAGAGTTGCAACAAGCAGAGTAGCAAAAAAGGCGAGGAACAACAAGGTAAAATCATGCAATGATAGGAGGTTTTCAACGAGGGAAGGAAATTTACTAATTTTGGAAAGGTAAAAAATGTGGTTATTGATAAAAAAACTACATAAATGGATGAAAGTGGGAAAATCATGACTTTGTAGGTGTAATTGTGACAATATATGTGGTGATGGTAGAAAAATTGGTAGTAGAGTGGATTGACGATGGAGTGGAGGAGTAAATGGAGGTGGCGAAGAATCACACATGTCACATATGAGAATATGACCTAACCCCCCAAGTGAATTTTCATGCCATCCATGGTATGATGAATGGGAATTTAGGTACAACCTAGGTATTAATCACACATAAGTGTGGTATTTAATGAAAATTTACTGAAAAAGTAAAGGAGATCGTACCTTTTCACTTACCTGAAACATGTGATATAATGGTAACATTGAAGTGACAATACAACATCCATAGCATCAACAAAAAGTGAAATGGCTCAAAGCCCATGGATCAACAACAAACAATTGAAAAAATAACGATGATTTGTAGCAACCGATGGAACAATAAATGATTTGGAGAAATCATTTAAAGAGTGTGAGGATATCCACAATAATTAGTAAAAAGAACATGATTGATGGATTGGTAGCAGTCGTTGGAAATTAT
Organism: Picea engelmannii; assembly: GCA_009831015.1. Taxonomy (NCBI): domain Eukaryota; kingdom Viridiplantae; phylum Streptophyta; class Pinopsida; order Pinales; family Pinaceae; genus Picea; species Picea engelmannii. The sequence continues at coordinate 1,064 of ML837619.1, read as the reverse complement.
TTGTAGCAACAACAAAAAAGGTTCTGCAATAATGGTGGAGTAGGAAAAAGTCTGGCAATTGTAGCAATGGTGGAATAGAAAAAATTCCAACGATCAATAGTAAGCGATAAGATCTGTAGTATAAAGAAAATTAGTGAAGAAACTTCTTTTTTTCTTGCAAATATTGTTTGGTAGAAGTTGGTTTGCAAACAATATTTTTCCAATTGCACCTCAAAATGGGTTTTCACAATTGGAATTTTTTATTTTTTTAAGGAAATTGAGAAAATCAAGTTGTAGAAGGTACAACTGTGACACCCTGATTTTCCCCAATACTGTAATCATGTTAATACTTCATGTGATTATTATTTTTTGATTTAATAAAAACACCAAAACTATTGACTAAGAGGGAACAAAATTGAAAGTACTGGCCATGATACACAAGTGGGAATTGATGAAGCAAGGATTGATTAAGTGGTTGGGTAAGGTGGTTGGTTTTTATGAAGAAAACATGAAGCTTGTTTAACAAGATAATTTATTCTTGCTAAGAATAAACACATACATCCTAGCATACCCAATCTAAATGGAGCCACACGACCATTTATGAAAGGTCAGGAAGTGGTTGAGGAAGTTAATGGTTGTGGATGGATTGGTATTTTGTAGAAGCAAAGGGCCAATTGAATGACCTGAAAATAGAACATCATGATTTTCCCCTTCAGAATGGGAACTTCAGATTGCATGTTGCATCTACAGGAAGGCCACGATAATCCCAATGCGATTGTTTCAGGAAGAGACCAAATGTGGAAAAACACCACCAAATACCACACATGGATAGGAGAGAAAAAACACTCAACAAGCAGAGGGATTTATCAAAGACATAAGAATGAAACACACACACGAGAGATGAGAAAAATTGAACCAAAACCATGAACATCTGACTCACAGAGAAAAGGGTGCAGTGTGTTAAGCCCTAATATTGGCTCATTACCCCTTAATTGGGGCATATTAGATTAGTAATGTTATTTTATTTATGTCGGCTTTAGGCCATTAGTTGTAATTTATATTAGTAATGTTATTTTATTTATGTC
>ML837618.1:0-37220 GCA_009831015.1 Picea engelmannii | reverse complement strand
TAGTTTCCCTTGCTTTGATTTCTTGATTTATGGTCTCTAAGTCTGTGGGAGATCCATCAAGACTCTCTGGATCTGAAAGTTCTCTCAGAAATTTTGTCTTTTTTCCAAATTTTGCTTGTTTACAACCATTCTCGCACTGCACTTTTTAGTAGCCTACAAGAATCACTTGAGTTCACACTCTAGTGTTCATTCCAGTGCGAACCCCTCGCAGTCAACCTATGTCTAGCCTGTGAGAATCCTTGATTCTCGCACTGTAATATACTGCCAGCCTGCGAACTTGTTTGTAAATTTTTTTGGATTGGGTCTTGTCATTTTTTGATGCCCAGTTTTGCTTTGAACAACTGGATTGAACTTTTGGAGCCTATATTGATCTGTTTACAATCTTATTGAAATTCTTTGAGTTTCTTTTATCCATCTTTGCTTTGTTTGGTTTTGAAGGATTAGTCTCTTGCTTTGAGTGTCTTTCAATTACAAAGCGTGTGTTTTCTTTAGAATTGTTTAGGGAAAGATGAGATTTCTTCTGAATAGTTCGCTTTAAAAGAAAACTTTTAGTTTGGGTTTCTTTGTTTTAAGAAAGTTCTTTATTTCTTTTAGTGAAATTTTTGAAACAAAAAGATTTAATTTCTTGCTTTATATTAGATTTGGGGCATCCTTGCATTTGAAGTAGCGAAATTGCATGATTCTTGGCATTTTTTGATCTTAAATTATGAAAAAATTTCCCCCTCATGGCCGAGGGGCATGAATCGTGCATTGGTGTTCAGTACCTTTTTCTCATTTCTTGTGAGTCTTGATAATGATGAGTTTAATATATTTTGGGACATCGTGCATATGGGAATGATAAATGTTTTCTCCTTCTCGTAGCATAGCTTTCATCGAAATGAAAATATTGCATCTTCATATCTTTGCATAATTTTCGAGTCGGTCAAAACACCATATTGTCCATGCCATCTTCCTTTTGAGTAACAACAACCATAAAACAAAGCGCTTATAAAAATGGATTAGACATTTTTATATTTTCTAGTAGCAAACCTACATTAGATTAGTTGTAGGGCTTTGGAATAGGTGTGAAAGATAACTTTCCAAAGTTGCAAACAAACATAGAATCTTGAGTTAGGGAGCAGTTAAATCCACTTATTACATTTTGTCTGGGAAGCCCTTCTAACACAAGGGTCAATCACAAGGTCGCATTGAGACTAGAAGAGTTACTCACCCTGCTTTGTTGGTCTTGGTGTAGAGATTACGTGTATTATGGGGGTCACTTGAGAGGTATACCCACAATGATGAGTGGAAGCCTTTCAAGTTGGTTTCGGGCTAGATACCCTGCCCTTGTGCGTGGATCAGACTGTCGACCATTTCCCCAGGCATCACTGTAGTGATTGGTAACCTTAGTGGACTTTCTCTCTAGGTTCTTTACACGAGGTGACTATGGAGGGGCAAGTCTTCACGGTACCTAGAATCGACGTTGGCCAAACTCACTCGGGCTCCTTGGAGGGTATACCCACAATTATATGTGGGAGCTTGCACTAGGGTGTAAGTCCATTAAGTAGGTCATCAACATAACTTTTCCACCTGCTCTATCTCATCCCTTTCTTACATTGCTCCCGTGACATTGGATTTCATCACCAACTAGTGTGTTCATTGTGAGAAGGTTTTGTTTGTTTGCTTGCTTCCTAGATTTTTAGCATGTGCTGTTTGTTTTCCCTAGCAGACTCTAGGTTGGATTTATTTAATGGCGTCAGTTCCTCGAATGACCAATGAAGGAATCTCTACTCCAGGGGAACCTTTTGTTTTTCCTTCTTATGGAAACATTGGTCCTCCTCACCTCGCTACTTTGAGCCTTCCAAGTCTCACAATTGGATTACTTGTATGGTTGTTTTCCACTCAGGTAATCCCAAATGCAGTTAGTGCTTCGATCGTAATCACTCCCCCCTAAGAGAATCAACCTCATGGTGATCTTTCACCGTCTTCACCAGTAAGGTCTTCTTCGCCTTCTTCGCTTGCAAGGTTGCCTTCCATTTCATATTCTTCGTCGAGTGAAAGTTCTGAAGCTAGTAACCCGGTGAATAAGAAGAAGAAGAAAAGAAAGATTAAGAAGAAGAAAGATAAACAAGGGTCAAAACCTCCAAACACGGTCAAACATGTTGGAAAACAACCAGTTACACATAATGTCGAGATCACCCAAACAACCCATAAGCCCAAGTACCCTTGCAAGCTTTGTAAGGGTAGCCATCTTCTTAAGGATTGCCCTAGTCTATCCAAGGTTATAGAAGCATGGTCTACACATCCTCGCCAACCCATATCATTAGCCTCTGAACAACATGCTGACGACCCCCCGTCAACCAGTCATGATACAGTTGGGAAGAAGAAAAGTAGAGTCAAATTCCCTTGCATGTTATGCAAAGGGAGTCATCTCACTCACCTTTGCCCTCATATGGATGAAGCCTCAAAATTGTTGGAAGACATGACTATTTCACAACCTCAACTTCCATCTTCTTATCGCAAGCTTTCTCTCAACCTACCTGTAGTTGATGGAATGATCACTCTGTTCCCTTCATCGATCAATCCGGTTGATCATGTCGTCAATATGGTCACATCCTTAGTTGAACCAGTTGACAAAGTGGTTGATCTGATACCATCCTTGGTCAATCCCACTCTCCCCTCAGAGAGTGAAACCCAAGTGCTTGATCTGTTTCCACCTGTCGACCCCATTCTCCCCGTGGAGAATGAAACCCAAGTGGTTGATCTGATCTCTCCATCGGTCGATCTTACTCTCCCACTAGAGAGTAAACCCGATACTGCTCATGTTTTTCTCGTTGATACGGAATTTCCCGTGCCGAGGGCTATTCCTCCTTCTCCCGTAGGACCCCCTCCAAGTAATGAGGCCATCCGTTTTGATTGGGGTGTACTAACTGGACCTCGTCTTCTCTCTTACATTCCTTTCCAGATTATAGTACAGGTTTTTGGTCGGGACGTTCCTCAAACATTGATAGATGAAGGTTCGTCTGTTAGTATTTTGTCCTCTATTGCTTGGCAAGATTTGGGTTGTCCTCCACTTGCACCAGTTACGCAGAATCTGTTAGCTTTTAACAGAAGAACTAGTCAACCTTTAGGGACTCTTCCTCAGTTTCCTGTAACTTTGGGAGGGAAAACTGTCTTCATTGATGTCATGGTAGTCCAAGACCCCTTGGATTTTTCTTTACTTCTTGGGTGGGATTATGTCTATTCCATGAAAGCTATTGTGTCTACTCTTTTTCATGTGATATCTTTCCCTCACGATGGACGGGTTGTGACTGTTGATCAACTTTCATTCATTGACCCCACCTGGATTGCCTCCCTGAATGGTTCTTATATGCAGATGGTATTGCCCCCGCCACAGGTCAATTATGTGGCGTTGTCTCCCATGGCTTCAACTTCTGATGACTTAGATCCAGTAATTGACATGGTGATATCTTCGATAGGGTTGTTAGAGCCAGATCTCTTTACTCCTGTCACGACCCTCGACATGGTGTCCTTCCAGAGTGTGTTTCTTCCATCAAATGAAGACCTCTTGGAAGCCATGACTGAGTTTTTTCCCTTGAAATGGTCTCCTTCCGGAGCATTGTCCTCTTGGAATCCATGATCAAGAAGACTTCGAGGATAGTTTTTTCATCTTTGAGGCAACCTCATTAAAAAATGAAACAGAGGTCCTTGAGCATGATTTTCTGATTTCAAGCTCGTTAAAAAATGAAACTAGACCTGAGCATAGTTTTCTAACTTCAAGCTTGTTAAAAAATGAAACCACTTGAGGATAGTTTTTTCATCTCTATGGAAACCTCATTAACAAATGAAACAGAGGTTACGAGCATAGTTCTTGTTTCTATGTCAAGCTCGTTAAAAAATGAAATAGTTTTTTCCCTCTCTATTTGAGTCAAGTCCTTCATCTAGTATTTGAAGCTTCATTTCATTCTCCTTTGCAGTTGGATGAAATGAAGCTTGGGGGGCATTTACTTCCAGCCTTTGGACTTCATGCTGAAGTTTGAGCCGCTAGCTTCTTAAACTGGGGGCTAAGTACCAACCATCCCTGTGTTATGCGTTGGGAATTTGCAAGCATAGTTTTCTATTGTTCAAGCTTGTGTAAAAATGAAACCACCTACCTCAAGCATAGTTTCCTTTGTTTCAAGCTTGTGTAAAAATGAAACCAGGTCCAAGCATAGTTTTGTTTAGTTTTTAAGCTTGTGCGAAAGTAAAATCTATTCCAAGCATAGTTTTGTTTTGTTTTAAAGCTTGCGTAAAAATGAAAACAATCCCGAGCTTAGTCTTTGTTCTTTCTCATGCTCGTAAATACATGAGAATAAATTACCAAGATTAGTCTTTGTTCTTTCTCGTGCTCGTAAATCAATGAGAATGTAACCGAGTAAAATTTTATCACTTTTTCGGACTCGTAAAGGTTATACGAAAAAGGAACTCACTGGAGTTCTCTTTAAGCTCTTTTTAGACTCTCTAAACATGAAAAGATTGCCGAGCAATCTTGTTCTTTTCACGCTCGTTAAAGTATTTGAAGAAAACATCTGTTGAGAGATAGTTTATCTTTTTTTCGGTCTCATCAGACTACTTTACAAAAAAGGAACTGATAGAGTTCTCTTTTAAGTGTTTTTCCAGACTCTATAATCATGAAAAACCTTTGAGTTTTCTTTCTTTGGACTCGTAAAACAAACATCGAAAGGCCTATATGGGACCGAACCACTCCTTCCTAGGGTTCGTTAAACATACTCCGAGGGACTCGTCTGAAGGATGAGCTTACATTACAAGCATATGTTATCCTGCTCAAGCTTGCGTAAAAATAAAGAGGTACTCGCCATAAATGGTGGGGGAAAAATTGGGAAAGAATTGTGTCTAAATCTGTATTCCATGAAAGGGTCACTTTTGAACATGACACCCTTTCACTTGCCTTGTGTCTAGGTTGGAAAATCCACTTGTCTCCTGATCATACTCCTATAAGATTACAAATTGGTCTATGATCCTTGTTGTTGAGTCAGTATTTCCAAGACAGTTGTCGTGTCATCAATATGTTTAAAAAATAAGTTCAACCCAGAAAGCCTTCTATTGCGTTAGCCATTTCTATAGTATTTAAGCCTTCTATTGCGTCAACCATCCCTGAGTCAGTCCTGAATCACTTGTTACTATGATCTACATCAAATCTTGTTACTTGTTTCGTGTCATTGATGTAGGATACATTAAGGCCCTCCTGTTACGAGTCTTTTCCTATCGAATTCAACTCATTATCTGGGAATTAGACTTAGAAACCAATTGGTACCTTGGAAATTGCATGCCTCAATGGCATGTTTCCTCGCTTTCAACAATGGGTTTTCATTATTGCCCCCTGATCGGGAGATTCCACCGAGTGTTTGACTTCAGCTCATTAATTCACATTCGTTGGATTGTACTAGTGTACCTTGGGAGTCATTGACATTAATGATGATTTCCCTCGCACTTGTTAACGATATACACTAATGACCAGTAATCAAGTGGTTTCTACCATGTTTGACTTCAGTAGATGTTTTCACATGGTTAGATTCATACTATAGAGTGGTGGAGATGAAGACCCTAGATATTTTCTGACAGATCTAGGTTGCGTTGGAGTATATTTAGTTTGTACTGTTGCATGGATCCACATTGTATGTCTGGTGGCTATGTTCAAATTTGAGTCTTTAACACATAGATCCACAATGTATTTTTGGTGGCTATGTTCAGACTTGAGTCATATCGGCATGGATCCACAGTGTATGTTTGGTGGCCATGACTTGTCTTACTCGACATGGATCTTCGCATGTCAGAATTTATTCTTTGATTCATTTGTATTCTGAGTATGGGAATGCCTACCTCAATGATGATATATTATTGTACTGTATTTCCTTGTTTGTTGGTAGGTTTCCGACCAACTGTTTCTTGTTCCCTACACACACTCGACAAAGTATTTCAGCTATCACTCTGTTCTAACTTCATACTTTGGGGGGCTCACTGTTACACATTATTTTCGTCATCCCTATGACCATTAATGATGTAAACCTATATGTTGCCTTCAGAGGGGTCAGTGGCCTGAGTTCCTGAAGAGAGAAGGGAGAAGAACTTTTCCTGAGAAAAGAAGTTGCATTTTCCCTTGTAAAAACCCTGTAAAAAAGGAAGTTCGCAGGTTGCTATATAGGCAGGGTGCGAGAATGCCTGATTCTCGCAGGTTGCACCATAGCTAGGGTGCAAGATGTTCGCAGGTTACTCTATAGGTAGGGTGCGAGAATGCCTACACGTGGGAAAAACAAGCGTTTTCTCGAATCTTCTAAAAGGAGAAACTTCTATGGTGAGGTGGCATCCGAATGGTTTGGATCTTACTCGCTTTCATGATTTAGTGGGATCATTCTAACCTCCTCACCTTATCCTCTTCAACTTATAAAAGGAGAGGAGTTCTCATGGAGAAAGTTAGATTTGGTTAGCTTTTGAGCTTTTGGGATTAGCTTGGATTGGGCAAAGTTGGATTTGGCTTGGAATTATTAGCTTGGCTAGATGAGCCACTTTGTCAAGATAGATTGTGAATATTATCAGATCTGTGCTCTCAGAATTCTTGGAGTAAAAGTGTGTGGGGAATGAAAGATAGTTGGAAGGGACCTTGAGACATCAAGGCCATGGTTGTAATCTCTCTTTCACATTTAATATGATACAGTAATATGATTCTTTCCTATAAAGCTTGTTGTGTTTTATTGTATGATTCCTTGATCACATACATAGGTTTATATTGAGTTTATGCTATTACTATCACTTTGTTTGGTTGTGTTCTTTTGTAGGATCATGATTGTATGAACATTGGAACAGAGCTAGTATGGTGATGGTGAGAGGAAGTGACGTTTAAATGGTATGTCACCTATCCCTCTTTAGTTAGTAAATTCAATATCTAAAACTTAAGGAAAGTGTCATGTTCTGGTGTGTTTTGTTCTAGATCTAGGTGGATCTAGGGAGATCAGTTAGTGTCCACACCTACCATTTTGTTCGATAATAGGTGGGCACACAAGTGCCGATAAACAAGATCTCGGATCTAAAACTGAAAGTGATAGTCTTGCTTATCCGGTGATCACTGGATCCACATCTTTGCATCAAGCTTCCCGGGCACACATGAACTTTGCGGTGCAGTGCTTAAATGCACAAGTTTTTGATTGGGGTAATACATTATTGGTTTGCATGAAACGACAGCTGACAGAGTGTCGTATGTGGAGGCATCGAAACTTTGGGTTTGGTACTATCTTGTGCTCTTTCTTCTTAGATAGGGTGCCTAGTATAAGTCTGAGGGAGAGAGTACGGGGCCACATAGTTTCCTATCCTACAGTGTATAGATGGGCAATGTTGATGCCACGACAAGAGGAGGTAGGACCATTGAGGCCTTCAAAGACAAGTTTTTTTCCTAGTGGGCTTGGCAGATTTTGACCATAGAAGACTACCCCTATGCCGGGATTGACTTCTCCCAGGACCATGACATGGGCATCCCTCCCGGAGTGGAGTGAGGAAAGCTAGGCATGCTTGTTTTTTCAAAGTTATTTGATTTTTTTTATTATATATATATATCATTTTTTAGGTGTATCAGAGTATTTGACAACTATGTATTTTTTTTTTTTGCAGATGAGGGACCAGTGCATCTAATCGACTTCATGAGGACCAGGCGACGTCCTCGACTAGAGGTAGGACCAACTACAGTTGGCGGACTAGGAGCAGTAGGGGGACCTCCAGCCGGAGAGGCTGAGAGAGTATTGAAGCAGGTATAGCATAACTTTACTGCGCTCACTCGGGTAGTCCCTATGGCGGAGATCGAGGATCTCCCACCGTCGATGCAGCATCATGTAGTGGGTGCGCCACAGGCGTGGGTCCGACTTTTTCGGCATTTGGAAAACGCCATTGATCATTATACCAGGGCCTATAGGCCTTGCCCTTAGTTAGGTTGGACTGCTAATGTGTCAAGGGCACCATTTGTATATTTTTGAGGGCATAAGCTCCGTGACTCTTTACTGGACATATTTTTGAGGTGCTTGCGCCCACGCATGTACTCTGATATTTTTGATATTATATATGGAATTTTATGTCTTTTTATATGTGTTATGGACTACATCTATTTCATAAATGTATTTTACATGTGTGTGTGTGCTTTTTCTTACATGTGTGCAATATGCCAATCTAATACATGATTAGCTAGAGTATCTGTGATCTGATTCATTCTCCTAGGAACATGGATATACGTAATGTAATCACATCTTCGTTCCAAGAGGCGTACCCTAAGGACTCATCGATGTAGAGTAGGATCATAAATGTGATAAACCCCATTTAACCGAGACACAACCAGTTGAGCGTCTAAGTAGACCCAGAGGTGAGAGATACCATGCGACAAAGCATCACGAAGCAACTCTAAGACTGCATTGTATTTGACAACATTGTTTGTGGAGTCACCTAAAAAGACACCTCCTGAAGATAACAACTAGCCTTTAGGTGTGAAAATCACCCAAGCTACAGAAGAAATCCTTTGAGTGTGTCGTCTTGCGCTGGCTGCGAACCCAATGAACACCACAGATTCACTTGACATCTACCACAGTGAAAAATATGACATTAAAAATGACATGTCCACAAAACCATAAGGATAACAAACTGAAAAAAGCAGGTGTACAAGAACTATACATATGTTACAAGAAGTCACCCGAGGCAACCCACCTATGAGTAATACTTCTTGAGGTAAAGCCCATTTCTAGGCTCTGCCAAAGCATTTCCCTCAAAGTCTGCCAGATCATAAGTTCCCTTCTTTAGAACCTCTTTGACGATGAAAGGTGCGAACCACGTGGGTTTGAACTTGCCTTCCCCCAGGGGATCCTTGTCTTGGTCATAAATGAGGACAAGGTCACCTTTAGAGAAAATCCGAGGACGAACGGACCGATCATACAGACACTTGAATCATTTTTTGTGAGCCTCGTTAGCCAAGGCTGCATCATGAAACTGCTCATCGAGCTGCTTGAGATATAATAAACATTCCTCAAGTGGTGAAGTGTCTAGCAATAACTGTATTGCCAACTTTAGAGATGAGATCTGACACTCTATAGGAAAGACTGCTTCCAACCCATAAATGAGTTGAAAAGGTGAGAAACCTGTTGTAGTCTTAACAGATGTTCAGTAGGCCCATAATGCCGAGTATAACATCAAATGCCAATTTGAGTTGGCCGAATTGATCTTTCGTTGTAGAATGGTTTTAAGAGATTTATTGACAACTTCCACCTGACCATTCACTTGTGGGTAGTAAGGTGACAAATGTTCTTTCCTCAAACCAAGCTTTGATGTTAACTCGGTCATCATTGTGTTCTGAAAGAGACTTCCATGGTCAGTGACGATATCTCTCGGGACACCGACCTTGCTATTATCTGGTTGAACAAAAAGAGAGCTGCAGTCTCTCCATCATCTTTAAACATTGGCATAGCTTTGACCCACTTTGTGAAGTAGTTAACGACTACGATGATATAATGGTGCCCCCTTGTTGAAGGAGGGTTGCATGTAGTGTAATGAATCCCCCACTTGGTGAAGGCACCAACTGTCATGACAGGAAATATGGGAGAGGGGTGTGCCCTCATCTTCCGAGAGAAGATATGACATGGGTGGCACTTCTTGACCGATTCAACACAATCTTTGATTAATGTCAGTCATAAGTAACCAACTCTTAGAATCTTTTGGGTTGTTTCCAACCCAGAAAAATGACCGCCACATGCTCCAGTGTGGAAATCGTTAAGCATGATTTCTTCTTCTTCATGAGTGAGACATCAATGAAGGATGCAATCTACACCTCGACGATACAAAGTGTCCTCGAGTATGAGATAGTTCTTGGTCTGATGGCGTATACGAAAATGCTCATCACGAGAAGCAGAGGCAGGGCACTTCAAAGTATGGAGATAGACAAGTATATCTCCATACCAGGGATCTGAAGGCGTGATAAAAAACATGTCTCCTTGAATAGGCGACTCTTCGGGTGTAATGTCACCTGATTTGACCGGAAGTTCCCAGATGAGTTCCGCAAAGACCAATGACTTCTTGGATTTTGACAAAACAAAATCTAAGTCAAATTTATGGAGGACAATGATCTTTCTGCCAATTACTCGTCATGTCAACACGTATTGAAATAGATTCATGACAACAATGACAGTGGTCATGCGAAACAAGATATAATGACAGAACCGTTGGACATCATGAACTGCTGCCAACGCAAGTTTTTCAATGTGGGAATAATTGAGTTCCGGTCCAACCAAGCCTCGACTCAGGTAATAAATCACATATTCTGAGAGAAAATCATCCTCTTGAACTAATACCATACCGATGGTCAACTTTTCCGCAACCAAGTACAATAAGAAGTCTTTATTATAATTGGGTGGCCGAAGCAGAGGGGCAGTCGTGAGGGTGCATTTCAATGCTTTGAAAGAGCATTGAGAGGCTTCGTCCCAATGAAAAGGAACATTCTTCTTTAGTAAACACATAAATCCCTTTGTAATTTCGGCATAGTTTGTGATGAAACACTGCAAAAAGTTTGCTTTTCCTTGTAAACTTTGAAGATGAAGGATTGTATGAGGAGAAGGCAACTAAACTATCACCTCAACCTTGAGAGGATCGATCATGATCCCTGTGGTCGAAACTATGAAACCTAGCAGACGGCTCGACGTCACGCAAAAACTACATTTGTTGGGATTCAAGCAAATCTAGAAGTAGCGCCATTGCTCAAAGATGAGTCGGAGGTGTGTGGGATGATCAGATCTCTTACGAGATCGTGATGATAAATCATCTAGGTAGGCTTCGACTATATGTTTGAGATCGTGGAAAGAAAAAGACATGGCCTGCTGAAAGGTATCTCTAACATTTTTCAGAACAAAAGGCATCTTGCGATACGTGAATGTACCCCATGGAAAAATGAAAGTTGTTTTGTGTTGGTCTTCAGGTTTGATCTATATCTGATTGTATCCCGAAAAACCACCCATGAAAGAAAAAGCCTCACATCCTATGCATTCATCAACTATCTGGTCAATAAATGGTGCGGGAAAATTATCCTTTGGTCAGGCTTTATTCAAATCACGGAAGTTCATACATACGTGAATCATACCCTCTTTTTTTTCGATCAGCATGGGATTTGACACCCATTGGGTCAAATGGATGGGGTAGATAAAACCTGCTTTGAGCAGTTTTTCTACTTCAACCTTAATAGCTACTGCTTTCTTAGGATTAACTGGATGAAGTTTCTACCGGACTGGCTTGGCAACAGGATAAATCGTGATTTCATGTTCGACTATTTTTGGATCAATGCTTGTCATTTCCTCGTAAGACCAAGAAAAAATGTTGCATAATTATTTAAATAAATCCATGTAGATTCGAATCTCTTCAGGGAAACAGTCGGCTCCAATGAAAACATTCTCCACAATGCCAAGGGTTCTGGAGATGTTAATAGGTATAGTGTCAGTGATGGTTTCCATATTACCCTCATCATAAACAACATGCGTAGCCAAGGGATTGACAGGACACGACTTGTCTCCAATCATAGTCAACTTGAATTCCCCTACTTCAACTCATCTTAACTTTGGGAGGAAATAAGATCTGTGATGGAGATCATCCCAGGGTTTGTTTGAACTAGCCATTTCTTCAATAATTGCTTCATCTGAGGGCAAGACTAAGTCTAAAGAATCAGTATCGACAAGGGAACCTTGAGCCCATATAGGCTCTAGAATCAGATCGAACTCTTGTGCTGGAGTCAGATCGGGGTCGGCAGAAGCCTGCTGGACTATTGAGTATGCAACTTCCATCGCGAACAAGGGCATGGCCATACCATGGTGCCCTCTCTCTTCCATCGTGGTCGATGGGGAATGAAGAATCCATGGATCGTTGAAGTAAGTCATGCAAAATGACGAGACTTGAAAAATTTCAACCCTATGGTGGTCTGATATGAACCTAACATCTCCTTGAGGAGGCAGGTAGTTGAAAGTATCCATCAAAGGTGGGCACAAACCAACCCCTATGTTGATGATTCCAGGTTTAGGATTATCAATCATCAGTACTGCGGATGCTCCCAATGAAGGGTCAGGACGGGAGAAAGACAGGTGATCAATGGTCACGATCTGACCCTCATGTGGAAACAAAAAGACCTAGAAAACCGTAGCAACCACTACTTGCATAGCATAGGTCCAACTCCTTCCTAACAAGAGATTATAGTCAAGAGACACATCGACCACTTCATCCTTGACACACACAATTTTTCCTCCTAACTGCATGGGGAAAGAGGGGATGATGCCATGTGGTTGGAATGAACGACCGTCGAACGCGGTAAGAAGAGTAGGTGAAAAAGACAAAGCAGGTTGGCCAATGGCCTTCCAACACGCCAAAGAAATTATGCATGTCGAGGCACCCTCATCAACCACTGTGCAGAAAATGTTCAGAGTAAAAGTTTTCGTGGTGTAAGCCACGACTATTTGGAACGCTACGTGGTAGGGGAGACAAGGTTTTAAGTCAGTTGTATCAAGCATGATCGTACCCGTATTACAAGTCTTGACAGATCCTAGGGGGGCTAAAAAATCCTTTCTTTGGGAAGGGAATTTTTGGAGGACCTCCAAAGCAGACATCACGCAAGGGGTTTGAGACAAATCCTCCACCACAGAGTAGTTTTGGGCGGCCCTTGCATTTGGATTGTGAGAAGCTTTCTTAAATGCACCTTTTGGGATGCATGTCATTGTTTATCCCAACGTCTTCTCGATTTGGAGAGGAAGAGATGGGATTTCGGCTTCTTTACCCTTCTCAGAGGTGCTTGGCTTTCCATAGTCATGTGCTCTAGTCGATATATATGCATCACCTTTCATCATATACACATTCATGGATGAAGGATTACTCGAAGACAGAGGGGTCCTTGACTGTCCCCTTCTGTGCTTGGAGAGGCTTGAGTTAAATTTTTCCCATGTTGAAATGGGTTCGTTAACACATCAAGCTGTTGCTGTGACAATAAATTTTGGGCCTCCGCAAGCCAAGGGCACTGGTGAGTCAGGTGGTCTTCCACGCACAGGTTACACAGATACTTCACCTTCCTCTTTTCGGTATTTCCCTTGCTAGCATCATTAGTGGGTTTCTTATCCCCCTTACCCTTTTTTTGTTGTTTCTTCTTTCCATCAGGCTGTTGGGTGGCCTTTGGGTTTGTCGATTTTACACTGTGTACATCTGACGTTTGGGTAGGGAGAGTAACCGTACCAGTGGTCTGGCTGGCCGTTGTGTGTTGTATCGATAATTGCTGCAATTGTTTTGTCAGCTGATCAATGGGATTTTCTTGTGTTGAACCAACAATACCATTGGCATGTGGTCCCATTCGTTGTCTGGTTTTATCAAGTATTGACCGTAGTACATTCGGTAAAATTTCATATAGTAAACAAGACTGAGAGTAAATCAACTCTAGTTGTTGATCTCTCATGATTGCATCTTCTTCGAAAAACACTTACGATGTTGCGACATATTTGGATAACTATGGAACCAAAGACTTAAGGAACCACTCAAGCAGGAATGCTGGTGGGACTGGCACTTTAATCAAACTCTTCTGGCGTCTCCATTCTCGGATGTGATCAAAGATATGGCTCGCCTTAGTCTGTTTGAAATTAGCCAGCAATTTTGTGTCGGCATTGTATCTCACAGGTAATTGGAAATGGTTTAATAAATCCATTTCCAATTCACCAAAGGAAGAGTATCTTGAGAAGTCGAGCTCAATGTACCATTTCGCAGCACTCCCAATGAGAGTGCATTGAAACAAACACAATTGTACGGAGTCGTCTTTCAACGAATTAGACAAGCACCAAAGGTGAAAGGTAGTCACATGATCTCCTAGATCTTCATTAGGCTTGGCTTCAAAATTTGGTATGTCCGAAGGTAGCTTGGTCAGCATAGGAGGCCAACGTGGATTGTGAAAAATAGGGTCATTCAACAATCTTGTCAAGTCTGGCAAATGTAACGTTGCCAGAAATGGTAATTTGGGTTGTTGGTTATAACCATGGAAAAAGGGGCCTGGAGTTTGACTGGCACCAGGTTGCCAGAAAAATTTGAGTTGCTAGCTAGGGTTCTGGTAAAAACCATGGCTGTGATCAGCATACGGATTCTACGTTTGTGGAGACATCATCGGCTGATTCCTAAAATAGGACGTAGATGGTTGAGCGTGCATTGCATTCGAAGGACTTTGGGAAGGGTTTCCCCATGCCGATCCCATGGGCATAGGTCCTGTGCCTTGCTCGGGGTTCCATTGGTTGTGAAAAGGGTTGCCCTCAATCGACATTCCTGATGAGGGAACTAACACCTACCAAGAATTCAAAGGTCCATGTGCGGAAGGAATTCCGGGGTTTGCCCCCTGTGCAGGAATAATACCCTGCATAGGAGTTTGTTGTCCGTAACCGGGATTGCCCCCAGTCGGGAAAGCATTGGATGAGAAAGCGTTGTTACCAAACATGCCAAACAAAGAGAATGATTTTGAACCTATCGGCATGCTATGAGAAGGTAGTCCTTGACTCCCTGCTCCAAACGAACTATGGTGTGTGTTCGGTCCGGCGGAATGCTGGTGAGCATCGTTGAGTGAAAGGGACGAAGGAGGTATATGACCTCCTCCATAAGGGAAAGCATTAAAAGAGGCTACAGTTCCCCCCATAGGTCCTTGCAGAGGATTATTAGAGCTCCCTGCCCCCATACCTAAAGTCTGTAAAGTGGAGTAGGAAAGTACAGGGCTTATACCTAAGCTAGGCATCCCATATGAGAACGGAGGGCTTGTCACACTCTGTGTTAGAGACCATGGTGGCTCAGACTAGCGACGATGGGTTAGGAGGTGGAACACCCCCTGTGGTGACAACCATAGTGGGAATATAATCATTCCCGAAAGAAGTGGCAACATTTGTTTCCATTGTTGTTGTGACATTGTATGGCGCTTGTAAGGATAAATCTGTACGACAATGAGCACCGACAGATCAGTGATTGGAGGATTATAAGGACCTATAGCTTCTACTCCAAGGTCTGATATGGTTGGTTCCTCTGAAATCAAAATTTCTTCTCTCAGAGTTTGGTCAGGAACAGTTTCCTGTGACCTGGTCACCTCAAAAGACCCTTGCTGATCTAGTTTTCACCTTAGCAGTGGCGGGGGTGACTCAGTTGTACCCAATGGCAGGCCAAGAAGCCTTCATGACCGGAAGAGCTTCATATCCTCCACTATTTGAGAATATCAATGACACACTAGGGATTTCTATTCATCCAAGAAAAAAACACACTAGATAAAGTCCCTATGAGATAAGACAAACAATCACTAACTAGTCAGAAGAACAGTTACAACAACCAACACTAGAGAAACTTACCGGTGCAAGTGCAACTCGAATACGGAATCCCCCTACGGGTATACTCTACAAAGCATGGCTCAATGTTTGTCCTAGGTACCATGATATACCCTCACAGTCACCTGTGTAATTCCCTAAAATAATGGAAACTAGGTTGCCAGCGCGTAAACAGTCACCAGGAAGGTACAATTGACAGTCGTGTGGACCACAATGAGTAGGGTATCAAGCCTGAAACCTATCAAGGGTATTGAAAGAAAGTGGTTTGGAAGACAAATGAGGACCTCGAACGGATTCGAAACCGACGAAGCTCTGCGGAAAATGCGATCGATGGAATCCCAAGACAAGCCCTCTAAATGCATTCCCCACTATACTTGGTCCAGCTTTGGAGGGGTTATCTCCACTACCTTTCCACAAGTGACCTCGTGTTTAGCCCCTGTGTTAGAGGGGGGTCCTAGATAACTTTCACGATACTTGACTTTTAACACTCCCTAGCACAGACTCTTATGTATGTTTTGCAGCCTTGAAGAGTTTCCTCTCCAACCTAAGTCAAGGCTCTAGCCTAGACTAGTTGATACACCCTACAAACATAAAGTCTAGTTGATTTTTAATTAATCATTAATTTTTGTGGATTGTATTGAGTCAAAGGTTATGAACGTGAAACTAGTGATGTTTTGAGAGATGAAAGAGAAGATAAATAGAAAGTTGGAAACAAAATAACTTCTTCTTGACAAATTCAGATTTGCACTTTTAAATTCTTTAACCAACTTTTCAAACTATTATTTCTAAGATCTTTGATCAGCAAACTCAACACAGGATTTCACTCGAATACGAGCTATTTATTGTACTAAGTTAACAACCAAGAACTTATGAAAGAATTTTTTTTCCATAATTATTAATGCAAACAACCAACTACTCAATCAAACAAAGAAATGAAAATTTCCAACATGCTTTGAAATAAGAAAATTGAAATATGAATTCCTTTTCTTTCTTCTCAAGAAAGAACAAAGATAAAGTGAAGACAAAACATAAACCAAAATAAATTATGGCCCTACTATGGATCGCAGGGAGTCACTTGACCAAAAACCTCAAAAGGTTGATCGTAAAAGACTCACTAATTTGTCTAAGACTCTATTACAAAAAAATCAAGAAATATTTTTGGAGAAAAAAAAAACCATGTTATGGTTAGACCTGAGCTAAAGACTATGATCACAGAGACCAAAAAGACCCCTGAAAATACTAACTTCTGACAGATAAGAGGATGACTGCCTCTCTCCATCAAAATACCTCCCCTACACGGAAAAACAACTGTCACTTCAGCAGCAAGTGCATATACGCAGGTTGTCCAAAGGCAGAGCGCATATGGCCATGTGCAGAACTACTGTAGGGAGCGTGTAGCTATGTAAGTTCTCAAGAAAGTGAAAAAATACAGTCTAGCACATGCAGGGAGCACTGGTATTGAAAACCAGAGTCCCTCATAAACAGAGAAAAATACTTTGGCAAAGAAAATAAAAGAAAACTTTGATAAAACAAAGCTAAGCTGAGGTTATTCCTAGGCTATAGACTGCAACACAGAGACTATGATCAAATCTAGGAAACCCCTAAGAAGGATTACTTCTGATATGGAAAGAGGATGATTGCCTCTCTAAAAAACAAATTATGGACTTAAGCACGCAATTGAAACTTCAACATCCCAACAGATATACGTGGGTTGTATAAAGCTAGGGCGTGTGTATACATGGGCAGGGCTTCTAGGCTGCGTATACCTCTGTAAATTTCTGGAAAGAAAATAAAACAGTCAAGAAATCATGTAGGGAGTATTGGTATGGAAGACCAAAATCCCTACTAACTCAGACTCTTGCAAAAACTCAGAAAAAAGGTAATAAAACCAATTCTAAAATACCCAAAAAGTATCCCCAGAAAACCCTAGATATTCCCCAGTATGGTCGCCAATTCTGTTGTTGGGTAAATCTCCCTATGGACTAGCATTAAGGGTTCTGTAATGCATGCATAAATGACCTAAAGTATCCTACTTTTTTCTATTATCCCAATCATAAACCCCATTATTCATATGTAAATACAAGGATAAAAGGATCAATTCACTATACCTTGATTTCCACATTTGATGTAGATCCTTTTGCTTTCAGTCACTCTTTGACTGCAAGTTTCCTCCCAAAGCTAACCTACATTCACAAACAGACAAACAAAGAACTCCAAGAATGCATTTGATCCATGAACTAATGGGTTAGAGGTTCTATCAAAATATAATCAATATTAAACATTAAAAACCTCATATGGCGGGACGGGAAAAGTAATTATTTTATTAATCTCACAAAAATACCTTACAATTGTGAGATCAGCCACTGCTCTTCGAATCTAGTCCTGTGCTCCTCTTCAATTGTGCTCCAACTACTCTCATATATGGTTCTCTTCACACAATAGTTTCAAAAGTTTGGGGCAACAGGGAATGTAAAACCGAGTAGAGTTTCTTTACTATTATTTTTCTCTTCTTAGATGGGACCCCTACCCCTTCTTTTATAGGCTAGAAAGGGCTAGGTATTTGGTCAAGTGACTGGCTATGATACATCAAACAATCTAGGTAACTTACCCAAAATTGTGTGTTACATCACCAACTTTCTATTTTTCATGCTTTTCTAGGTATACACGGGTTGTAATGGGTTAGCTAGCGTTTACCCACGTGCAGTAGTGGAGCAGGGCGCATATGCCTTCAAAAGGGGTGTTTTTAAGAAGTTGTTCAATAGTGTAAAATGAAATGGCTTGATGCCAGGTAAGCATATCTAGTGCAATTTAGGTTTATAACACATATCCCAAACTCCGAATTCTAGACAGAACCCTCCCATCTCAGAGACAGGAGCTGATATACCTGTCGTTTTTTAACTACCTGTGACATCTACTACATTGACGATACCTTTAGATCACTTTAACAATACAACTTGCTATTTCTTTAATGGTTCATAGACACTGTCGGCTGGTCCTAGCTTGACTATCCCTCTTCAAAAGGCCCATTCCACAATGGTCCCAAACACTACAATTATCCCCACAGGGAATACGGTGGCTAGCCAACTTCCTATTGGCACACCACTTTCATCTAGACAAATCTCGTCACTCCCTCTTGGGTATCATGCTTTGAATGCTTCTATCCCCATCCCTACCCAAGTTCCATCCAGAGCTTCTGGAGTCTTTACTCCTCCTATGTATAATGTTGCTTCCAGTTCCATTCTGACACCATCCCATTCCTCTCTGGGGGGTCTTATCCACATTTTATGGGAGGTTTTGGCCCCAGTGGCTCTACTCCTTTTGGAATCTCTACACCATTATTCACTTCTGGTTACCAGATTCCCACTAGGGGGAAATATAACCTAGGGGGCACACTCAATTTGGGGGTCAAACCCAAATTGAGACACCATCCTCGCCTGGAGGACAACCCCTGCTTGGAGGATATAATCCACCATATGGACAAAACATCCCTAGATCATTGGCCCAATATTGGAACCTTCTCATCCAGGTAAATACACAATCATCTGGGGGAAAACAACCTCAGGTTATCTCTTTCATACCCTCTAGTTCAGGCTAATTGTATCTCGGTTCTTCCAATCCCATTTGGGGTTCGAACGCTCAATCTAGTATCCCTTTTCAAGGGAACATCCCCAATCAGTACAACCCTATGGGCTACATGCCTCCACACACATGTCTGAATCTGTTAGGACCTTCACCTCACATGTAGAATGCTTATGGTCCTACTGGTATACTAATGAGACTCCCTCCCCAAAGTCACCAGTATCCTCATGTGAATAGACAACTCCCCTTTTTAGCCACTTTGGATCTCCTTGACTTGTCTAGAATCTTGAATGATCATATCCTGCATTCTCCTCACTTACCAGTTATACCAGCCAAACTACCTTTCTGACATTCCAAAATTTGATGGTAAACCAAGAGAGGATCTGAACAACCATGTCATGACTTTTCACCTTTGGTGTTCATCCAACTCTTTAATGGATGATTCCATTCGGCCGCATCTCTTCCAACAAACTCTCACGGGTTCGGCTGCAAAGTGGTATATAGAATTACCATAAGGTTTCTTCATTGATTTTAATACCCTCGCCATGGATTTCCTTACGCACTACCAACTGTCGATCCGTTATGAAACATGAACCAAAATTTTGAGTTCCCTCAAGCAAAATAAGGCCACTCACATCTCTGATCACATTCATGAGTGGAGACAAAGACGACGTTTGAATAAACTCGATATTCCCGATCTGTTATTGGCAGAATGGTTCACGAAATCATTCATGAATAAAATCTCTCGTGATATTTCCATGGGTGGCATTGCCACCGAAGAAATGGAGATTAGTCGTGCTCAGTATCTTGACCTTGTTTACTCACAAAAAGGTACTCTTTACGACTTACTCCCTGATGCACCTCACCCTTCTACTACCACTACCTCAACTATCCCTATTGCTTCTCATGCGTCTGATGGTGTGATTGGCACTTTCCATGCTCAACCTTAAACTATGCAAGCGTCTCCCACCAACCCCAAGTCTAATGCTTCTAATGTTCAAAATTCTTCGTCTCCTACTCCTCCCGCTGGCAAGACCTCTGAGGTTAACTCTGTTCAATCTACCCCTTCCAAGAGTTAACACGTGGCTTGACATGCTTGTCATATTGGGATTTAACATTTTTTTTTTGAGTTTCAATTACTAAGGAGGCATCACGACAGGTTTCATCTAATTTCATCAAGTACAAAAGAAATTCTTCTTCAGGAGAGGTGTTAGGGAGAAGGTCGACAACTAGTTTCAATGATTGTATCTCACATTCAATCGAAAAAATTGCTTTGATACCATATACTAACTGGAAAGGTGTGAATCCTTTGGCAGACTTAACGAATGTTTGATAGGCCCATAATGCTGAGAACGACATCGTGTGCCAATTTGTCTTATGAATTCCTATCATCCATCAAAACATGGTAGTGAGAACTTTGTTGATTGCTTCAACCTAGCCATTGGCTTGTGGATAATAGGGGGTTGATTTTTCATGGTGAAGACCCAACTTTTCAGTAAGTTCAGACATCATAAAATTATGAAAATGACTACCGTGATCAGTAACAATGGCTTGAGGGACACCAAATCTAGTAATGATATGATTGAATATGAACAATGCTACAGTTCTCCCAGTATTATTGAATGTAGGCATCGCCTTGACCCATTTAGTGAAATAATCCACAACTAGAATAATGTATCCATGCCCCCCCGACCGAGTGAGGGTTACATGTCATGAAGTCGATGCCCCATTTAGCGAACAGACCAACATAAACTACAGGGTGAAGAGGATAAGGGTGAGATCGAATCTTATGATTATAAGTTTGACAAGCGTGGCATTTCTGGACGATAGTAATGCAATCCTTAAATAACAAAGGCCAAAAATAACCAGCTTGTAAGATCTTTTGGGTAGTGGCATACCCATACATATGACCACCACATGCTCCAGAGTGACAGTCATTCAAATCTTTCTCAGCTTCATCGTAGGTGAGACATCGTCGAAAAATGGAGTCAATACCATGGCAGTAAAGAGTATCACCGAGGATGATGTATTGAATGGCTTGATACCGTATACGATGATGATCTGTACTAGAAAGTTCTGGTCAAAAAGTTTGATTATGGAGATATATGATAACATCTTTGTACCATATGTCATCAGAACTGATCATAAAGAGGGATTCGTTAGGTAATGAATCCCCTGCCACATTTTCTGTCTCAGTAGAGGGAAGGTCACATATCAATTAAGCAAAAAACGAAGATTTATTTGACTTAGCACGTTCAAACTCCAAGTCAAACTCCTAAAGAATAACTATCCATTTGGAGTACTTGCCCCCAAGCAATTGTCGAGTAAGGTTATGTGGTTCTGCGTAATAAGATGTAGTGACAAAAACGTTGAACAACTTGAACAGCTGCCAAGGCCAATTTCTCCACATGTAAATATTTGGTTTCAATAGTTGTGAGACTCCTTCTCAAATAGTATATCACATGTTCATCTTGTGAATCATTCTCTTGGACTAAAACCATAGTAATGGTAGAGTCTGAAGTAGCTAAGTAGAGGAAGTAATCTTGGCTATAGTCAGTTGGAAACAGTAATGGTATACGGGTTAAGGCGAGTTTCAAAGCTTCAAAGGATTTGTTGGCAGTGTCATACCATACAAAATCATAACCTTTCTTGAGTAGTCGAGTAAATCCTTTCGTTAATTCAGCATAATTGGGGATGAATCGACGTAAAAAAATTTCCTTCCCTTGAAAAATTTGGAGCTGGCGTAGTGTGGAAGGAGGAGGTATATTAAGAATAGCCTCAACCTTCAAGGGGTCTACTCAAATCCTGTGTATAGACACGATAAAACCTAGAAGTCGGTCGGACGCCACACAAAAAGCACATTTGTGTGAGTTCAAATGTATGCGATAATAACGACAACATAGGAAAATGGCCCATAAATGTGCTGGGTGATCTTGACGACAAATAGAATGCGTCGGTAGATCATCTAGATAGGGTTGTACGATGTGATTAATATCATAAAAAGTGTAAGACACAGTGCGCCGAAAGGTCGCACCAACATTCTTTAGACTGAAAGGTAATTTCTGATACACAAAGGTTTCCCAAGGGAAAATAAAAGTAGTCTTGTGTTGATCTACTGGTAAAATATTAATTTTATTATAGCTGGAGAAACCGTCCATCAAGGAGAATATTTCAGTCCCGTCATAGTCATGAACGATCTGGTCAATGAAAGGGGTTGGATAATTGTCCTTAGGACAAGATTTATTTATATCCCTATAAACTACACAAACACGGATCGTACCTTGTTTATTATTTACCAGAACAAGATTGGATACTTAATCAGTCAAAGCCACAGGATAGACAAAGCTAGCTTTAAGAAGTTTCTCAACTTCAAGCTTGATAGAAACAAATTTACATGGATGTACTGGGTGAAGTCTCTGTCGAACATGTTTATCATCCAAATAAGTCTTAATCTCATGCAGAACGATATCAGGATCAATACCTGGCATTTCTTCATAACTCCAGGCAAAAACGTCATGAAATTCTTGGAAAATGGATTTATAAGTGTGGACCTCATCAGTAGAACATAAGGCCTCGATATGAACATTCTCCATGACTCCGAGTTTAATCGATATGTCAAGAAGAACGATAGGTGAAATGTTACTCAAGTTCCCTTCGTACATAACATCGTGCGTTGACTCAGGAACGAAAGAAATAACAACAATGGTCGACAGAGTCGAAAACCGTTGGTAGCTCTCTATGGTATCACGTTATAGAAAGAGAATGGAATGATGATGCCCATCATTCCATGGAGTATCTTCCATAGCCATGACTGACATGATCATCTCAATAGTAGGAAAAATCATGTGAAATAGATTGGGAGATGAATCACAGAGAGAAGGAGGAGAGGGGGTTGCCGATTGAATAACTTGATAAGTTGATTCTACCGAGCTTAAAGGAATTCGGTCACCGTAACGAAGATAATTACTAGAGTTAGGTACTATCCATGGGTCATATGACTTAGGGGTTTCACGAACAATGGTGGATATCATGTTAATCGAGGAAACAAAAGGAGGGGGAATATCGGGTGGTGGGATTAGAAATGTACCCATCAAAGTTGAATATTTTAAAAGACCCACGTCGACATTCTCATAACCGGGAGGTGTTTTCAAGATAAAAGGTATGTTGCTAGTACGAGAATCAACATTAAAGAAGGCTAATTGGTCAACAGTGATGACCTTTCCTTGGTGCGGGAAACGTAACACGCGGAAAAGGGTAGACACAACTGCGCACATGGAATCAATCCAGCTACGGCTAAGTAGAAGGTTATAATTAAGAGGTTCATCAAAGACCTCAACCTCGACATTGACCAATTTACCTTCTAACGTAATAGACAACGAAGGAAGAACACTGTGAGGTTTGAAACCTGTACCATTGAAGGCCTTAAGAGTATTGTGTGACTCAGTAAGGGAAGGAGAGACAATATCTTTCCAAAAAGTAATGGACATAATGCAAGTCGAGGCTCCTTCAACAATAACGGTTTGACAACTATCTTTATTTTCCACGACCACTTGGATATGAAATGCTAACTAAGGAGGAAGCCTTGGAATGTGATCTTCCAAGTCAAAGATTATCAAATTGGTATCCATAGGGTCAATTCCACCAATGGCCTTTAACACTGCCTTCCATTGAGCGGGACAAATTTGCAGGACTTTGAGAGCTGACATCCCGAGGGTGCTTCCGCAAGGTCTTCTACAATACTGTATTTTTGGGTAGCACATGTGTGAGGATTAAAGAAAGAATTTCGAACAACACCCTTTAGAGGAGGGTGAAGATTTGTATCGAGACCTGGTCATTCGAGATGAAGAGGACCGTTTGGAGGTGAAGTTGGGGGAGGAGGTTGAACCAATGATGCTGGTAAATCATCAACTTTCTCTTTTGATGGAGAATAATCTTTGGCTTGAGTTGCGACTGCAACTTCATTCTTTTTAGGTTCACCAGTACACATAAGGACATATGATGTGGTAGAAGGAGAATCTTGGTCACGAATTTCCAATTGGGCCTGCTACTAAGAAGGGAAAGGTTGTGGAAAAATGACAGGTGTAGGAGGCTTTTCGGTCCCTTGGAGGAACTTAGTAACCTCAACACGTCGTGGACAATATTTCATGTAATGATCGTCACCACAAATAAGGCAAGGGTAACAAGGTTTACATTTATCTTTATCATCAATGGGCTGCGTTTTGGGCTTCTCAGATTGTGGATTATTATTTTTATCTTCCGTATTCTTACCCTTCCTTTTCTTTTTATTTTGGTTTTTCCTGGCAGGTGTGGATTGAATCGAATTAACTTCATAAGTCCTACCGGAGGAAGGAGTTGAAGTAGGGGTATTTTGTATATTAAAATTATTAGATTTAGGAATGGTGTGACTGGCTTGGGTAGACTGAGTCTCAACATGGAAGGTGCCAATCACACCATCAACAACATGAGAAGCTACTGGATGTGTCGGGGTAGGATTCATGGATGGATGAGGAGCATCAGGGATCAAGTCGTAAAGCGTGCTTGTTTGTGAATATACGAGATCTAGATACTAAGCATGACTAATCGCCTGCTCTTCAGTGACAACACCACCCATGGAAACATCAAAAGAAACAGGACCAATGAGTGATTTGGTAAACCACTCAACCAATAGTTGATCAGGAAGGAGAACTTTGATTAACTGTCTTCTCCTCCTCCACTCATGAATGTGATCAGAAACATGAGTGGAAGAAGACTGTTTAAAAGAACTCAAAATTTCAGTTCATGTCTCATAACGAATAGGCAATTGGTAACGCGTTAAGAAAGCCATGGCTAGGGTATTAAATTCATTAAAGAAACCTCACGGTAACTCAATATACCATTTTTTTTCGAACCCATGAGAGTCCGTTGGAAAAATCGTAATCTAATGGAGTCGTCCATCAACGCATTGGATGAACACCAAGGATGAAAATTCATAACATGATTATTCGGGTCTTCTCCCGATCGACCATCAAACTTAGGAATGTTAGACAGTAATTTGGCTGGGATGACAGGCCAATAAGGAGAGTGTAAAATAGGATCATTCAAGATCTTATACAAATCCGGTAAATCCAAAGTGGCAAGAAAAGGAAACTGTCTATTCACTTGAGGGAACTGGTAGTTTTGGGGAGGAAGTCCCGTAGGTATACTAGTAGGACCGTAAGAAGTCTACAAATAATTAGACAATCCTTCCAGATTAAGTTGTGAAGGGTTTTGAAGCAAGTAGCCAACAAGGTTGGGTTGATTAGGTATGTTCCCTTGGAAAGGAACATTAGATTGCAAATTTTGACCCCAAGTAGGATTCATAGAACCTGGGTACAGTTGAACGAAATCGGGAGGTACAAAAGAATTAACTTGAGGATGTTGCCCCCCAATCGATTGTTGATTCCCTTGGAAAGGAAGATTCCAAAGTTGACATTCTAACATAGGTATATTTTGTCCATAAAATGGGTTATGGACTCCAACTTGAGGTTTCCCCCGAATTTGAGGTTGTCCCCCAACTTGAGGTTGCCCCCCAAATTGAGGTTTCCTCCCAACTTATGGTTGACCTCCAATAGGAATCTGAAAACCAGAAGTGACAAAAATACTAGTGCCTCCAACTAGATTGGAGCCACTAGGGCCATGATGATTAGCTCCTCAAGACAAAGGTGGAGGAGGGACAAATGACTCTCCAGAGAGAACCTCGGTAGGTGTAGGCACAAAACCAGTAGCAACATTATACCCAGGAGGAAAAAAAAGATTATGCCCTATAGATGGATTCTGGGTAGGGATAGTGATGGAAGTGTTTAAAGCCTTATAATTAGGGGGAAGTGACGAATTTGGTCTAAGCGGAAGTGGAGTTCCAATAGGAGCTTGAGTGATAACCACATTTCTGGTAGAAACATTCGTATCTTGTGGGACCATAGTAGAATGGGTCATCTAGAGAGGAAGAATTGAGTGAGAGCCAACCAACAATCGGTCTGAAACTATGGTGACACTACTAGTCATGCCAGTAAAATGGTCTAAAGGTACCGTATAGGTAACATATGTCTCGGGCATTTGCGATGCCATAGGTTTATCAGGACTCACTCCTAAGTTTCCATAAATATCGCGCACTGACATAAGGGCAGAGCTAGGATTAAAAATTCCAGTAGTGTGAGTCGGAGTTCTAAATGATTCACTTTGAAAAAGTGGATCGTCTACTCCATATCCTACGTTAGGTCCAATAGGTACTTCAGTGTTGTCAACAACAACAATTTCTCCCGATGAGTTCATCCGGAGAAAATGTGCGTCATGTCTAATACTCAATAATGGATTTGGGGGAAGTTTGAATGCCTCTAAGAATCTGAAACAATTCAGAATCCCTCTAAAGAGTCTGAACTTCCAACCTGTGAGGCTAATTCATTATTGACTGCTACCTCATGAGAGCCTTCTGGTGAGTTGGGAAGCAAAGGAAGGTAACCTTCCAGATATTCCAGAGGTAGCCCTTGCATCCTACATGAACGATGAAGGTTGATGTTGGATGAACCAAATAAAGAACAAAAAAATTCTATGGCCAACTAAGGAAACAAACAAAACTCACTAATAAAATCTAGAAATCAAACCAAGAAAACAAGCCTTCTTATTTCGAAGCCACTACTTGGTGATGAAATCCAACGTCGCAAAGTCAAGATAAGAAGGGGCTAGGATAAAGTGGTTGGAAAAGTTACGCTGACGACCTGCTTAATGGACTTACACCCTGGTGCAAACTCCCACACATAATCATAGGTATACTCTCCAAGGAGCCCGAGTGAGTTTGGCCAATGCCGATTCCAAGTACCGTGAAGACTTTCCCCTCCACAGTCACCTCATGTAATACCCTAAAGAAATAGGCTACTAAGGTTACCAATTACGACAATGATTCCTAGGGAAACAATCGACAGTCTGATCCACGTGCAAAGGCAGGGTATCTAGCCCAAAATCAACTCAAGAGGCTCCCACACATAATTGTGGGTATACCCTCAAGTGACCCCAATAATAAGCGCAATATCTACACCAAGACCAACAAAGTAGGGTGAGTAACTCTGTCAGTCTTAATGCGACCTCAGGTTTGACCCTTGTGTGAGAAGGGCTTCCTAGGACAAAATGTAGCAATTATATTTGAACTCTCCCTATCACAAGATACTACTGTGTGTTTTGATTCTTTGGAGAGTGTGCCTTACAACCTATTCCAAAGCGCTATCCTAGCTAATGTTGGTGAAGAGAATTTCTAGAAAATAAAAGCTACTAATAAATTTTAAATTACGCTATATTTTAAAAGCTGTTGTTTACTCAAAAGGGAGATGGAGATGAAACCGATGATGTTGTGACCTTGACCCAATAAAATGCAAGAAGAGATAAATATGCAATCTTTTAATTCAATGAACTCTAGTTACAGTAGGGAGAATGTATCTCTTTTTGAAGTACAAATGCTACAAAATACAATTTCTCATTTCTTGAATGAAGACAATTCCAAATAATCAAAGACTACAAAATTTTTCCAACTTTCTCCTAACAAGTATTTTGAATGCAATAATTTCGTTATCAAAGATTACTAAAAAGAATAAATGAATTCAGTTCTTCCTTTCCCAAATCAAATCAAAGACGTAATGAAGAAAGGAAAGTGCAATCCAAGAAAATCACCACATTCAACACAATTCCCAAATCAAACTCATAATGTAGACAAAAGTGAAAATGATTGGAAGGCTTTTTGTCAAATGCAAACAAAAATGTTTCTCAATCAACAAACAATCTGGAAATCAAAATCAATCCGAAACCACAAATAAATCGAAGACCCTTTGTCAAACAAGCACTCAGATCAAAATCGAGAGATTATACCCTTGTGACAAGAATCAAAAAGAAAAAACTTGCAAAATTTATAAAGAAAGACTTTCAATTACTGAAAACCAATCCACCGCAAGATTTAAACTCATAAATCAATCAAACAATGGAATCGGAATTTCACCCCATGCAACTAAGGCAAAACTGGGTGAAAAAATAAAAATTGGCTCACTCCAACAAATCCTACAGGAGTCGTCGCAGGCTAACAGTAGGGCACAGTGCGACGAGCTAGGGTCGTTGAGGGCTACCAATAGGGCACAATGCGACGACATCGCACTGGATTGCACAAGAAAGGCACGATGTCAGAGGGTCATTGTAGGCTGACTATATAGTACAGTGCGACGATCTCTGTAATTAAGGAAAAAATGGGAGAAAGGGAAAAAATCTAACTGAACTTTTAGACCTAGGGAGTCCAGATGGACCACCCACAGACTCAGAGAATGAATTCAACCAAAAGAAGGAAGACTAAAATCAAATGAGAAGAAAAAAACCAAAAGAGTGTTGTATCCCCAGTATGTTCACCAATTTTTTTATAGGATTAATCAGTAAATGCAGACATAAACAGATCTCCCTAGATCCCACTGGAAACTAGAACAAAATAGAAAAGAATATGGAACTTTCCCTAAGTTCTAATTATTGAGTTTACTAGTTAACAAGAGATAGACAACATACCTTTTAAATGTCGTTTCCTCTTGCCATTTTCATCTTATCTCCACCTCAATTCTCTTGTGATATTGAATCTACAAGAGAACACAAGCCAGCTGAAGTGAAAGCAATACAATGTACTCAACAAGAACCTATGCATGTGATCAAGGAATCATGCAATAAAACAAGACTAGTTTTATGGGAGAGAAACATATTGTTGTATCATATTAAATGAAACTGGAGATTACAACCAAAAGCCTTGATGTCACAAGTTCCCCTTTCAATGGCCCTTTTCTCCAACACACGCACCTTTTCTCCAACCTTGAATGAAGAAGATCCACAATGACTTGATGAATTGAAATGAGGCCCTCAAGCATGATCTAATGCAGAACTCTCCATACAATTCTTAGCCTATTCAACCTTATCCTTTTCCATGAGAGATCCCTCTTTATATAGGGTGAAAGAGAGATGGGTGAGAATATTAGGATGATCCCACCAAATGAGAGAAGTGAGTAAGATCCAAACTAATCAGAGGCCACCTCACCGTCTAGAAGATCCCCTTCTAGAACATTCGTGAAATTTGACTTTTCACAAGATTAAATCATCGTCGCACCCTAATGCACTAGCATCCTGCGACGACGTCATAGTCCAGGTATGGTGCAGGATTTGACGATCAGGCATCGTCGCACCCCATGAATAGATCAAGGTGCGACGACCTTCCTTTATAGGGTTTTCTGGCAGAGAATATCAAATCAATTTTCTCTTGGAGAAAGTCTCATTTTATATTTTTAGGGAACATGAACACATGTTGTCAAGTGATCACTGAGGTGACCAATATAATGTGTAACAAGGGATATGTTCCCTTGCAAGGGATTTTGTTCAGGGGAAACCCTTTCCATACTCAATGAAACCCTGGGAAATGTATGGTACCTATGCCATGAGGATCAGTTGTGGGCATCCCCAACCAAGGCCCTTGGAACACAACACAGGGAGCAATCCCGACGCAAACTATGTCGTCAAATTTTGAGTTAGCTGATGATGCAACAATAGACGCAACTTCCTTTTTCTGGTCAAGGCCATGGTTTTTAATAAAAACCTGGCCAACAGTCCAACTTTTCCTGGAAACCTGGTGTTGGTCGAAATCCAAGGCCCTCTTTTCCTGTAAATAATCCATAACCAAGATTACCCTTTTTGGAAACCCTACATTTTCTAGACTTGTTGAGATTACTGAATGACCCGATTTGTCACGATCCGCATTGTCCCCCCATGACGACAAAGTTTCCTTCGGATATTCTGAAATTTGAGGGCAAGCCTGGCGAAGATCCATGTCATCATGTGACTACCTTTCACTTATGGTGCTCGTTAAAATCATTGAAAGACGACTCCATTCAATTGCACCTTTTTCAATGAACTCTTATAGGGGGTGGGATGAAGTGGTATATCGAGCTCGATAGCTTGAAGTACTTTTACTTTAATGACCCGGCTATGTTTTTTCTGAACCATTTCCAATTACCACTGAGATACGATGTTGGCAAACTCCAAGAAAACCAAGGATGACCACGTCTCTAATCATATCCTAGAATGGCGGTGAAGAAAGAGCTTGATCAAGGTCAAGGTCCCTCCTTCTTTCTTTCTTGAGTGGTTCTTGAAGTCTTTGGTTCCATGTGTATCCAAATACGTAGCAACATTCGGGGTGTTTTCATAGGAGGAGGCTATTATGAGATCCCAACAACTAGAACTGATTTAGTCTCGGTCTAGCATGCTCTATGAGATATTACCAGATGTGCCACAGTCTACTCTCGATAAGGCCAAACAAAAGTCTGGGCCCCACGCTGATGGAATAGTGGGCTCAACAAAAAGAAAGATCACGGATCTATTGTCAAATCATTTGCAACAATTTCTGATACAACAGGTTGTGGCCAGCCACACTCCTAGTTCGACTATCCCCTCTACCCAGATTTTGAATGTAAACAGTGTGCATTCAACGACTCCCAAGGCCAACCAACAGACCGAGGGAAAGAAAAAATAGAGAAAAACAAAGGGTAAAGGGGATAAAAAGGCTGCTAAAAATGATGGTGGGGGAAAAACTAAGAAGAGGTCGAAGTATCCATGTAATATTTGCGTGGAAGCCCACCCACTCACTTATTCCCTTGGTTTGCAGAAGCCCAGAAGCTACTAGTACAACAATAGCATGTTATGTTGACAAAACCTTTCTCACAAGGGAAAAATATGTCTCAGGATTCCACATCCACGAGCGTGGCTGGGGGCAGTCAAGGGCCCCCCGTGCTTTCTACCAAAAACTCGGTTGTGAACATTTACATGATGAATGCCAACACTCATGTAGCCACTAGGACTTGAGACTACAAAATGCTGGAATCTGTCGAGAAGGGAAAGGAAGTCGATAACCCATTGAATCCACTCTAAATTGAGAAGATAGTGGGTGAGACAATGACTCGCATCCCTAAGGGCGTGTTTAAGAAGGCTTCCCATAATAAAAACATAAGGGCCACTTAGAACTACTCCATCGTGGAGGATCTGGCATAGACCCCTTGTGAGATGTCGGATTTGGAGGTTCTTCAGAGTTTCCCCTCACAAGAGAAAATCTTTGTTGTCCGCCTTGGGAGCGGCAAAGACTAGTAACCCAAGAGCGATCATTTTCGATCAAACTAAACTCAAACCTCGTCTTCCTCATCATGTCGCCTTTCAGATAGTAGTGGCATACACCATGAAATATTTGATGTGAAACATTTTCCGTACGGTGGTTGATGAGAGTGCCTCTACTTGCGTGATGTCGTTGGCATGTTAGAAGTCCATTGGCCATCCTGAGTTGTCTCTGTCTCCTACAATTCTTACGAATTTTGATGACCGATCATTTAAACCACATGAAATAATTCCTTCTTTCCCCATGCTTAGGAGGTAAAATTATGTACGTCGAGGTTGAAGTGGTCGATGCACCTCTCGACTACCATCTTTTGTTAGGACGGAGTTGGACCTACACAATGCATGCAACAGTTTCCACTATCTTTTAGGTCTTATACTTTCTGCACGAGGGTCAAATTATAACCATTGATCAGTTGTCTTTATCTCATCTTGACACTTCATGAGGATCTTCCATGGTCCTGATGGTTGATAACCCACAACCTGGAACTGCCAACTTAGGTGCTGGATTGTTTCCGTCATTGATGGGAACCTTTGATTATCCTCCACCTTCTAATGATGTAAAGTTTATATCAATTTTTCTTGACCAGTCGAAGGCTGGAATTTTTCAAGTATCATCTTTTAAAATGAGCTACTTTTATGACCCATGGACTTTACCTTTCCCATCGACCTCGATGGAAGGGATAGGGCATATTTCCATAGCCATGCCCTTATCCTTGGTTTAGGTTGCATACAAAACTGTCCAACAAGCCTCAACCAACCCCGATCTGGCCCCCTCACAAGAGTTAGATCCAGTCCTTGAGCCTATTTGGGTTCAATATTCTCTTTCCTATCAAGATCCTTTAGACTTGGTCTTTCCCTCTGACAAGGCGATTCTCAAGGCAATGATTGTTCTTGATAGACCTTGGGATGATCTGTATCATAGATATTATTTTATTCCCAAGCTTAGGAGAATGGAGGCAGAAGAGTTTGTTTTGACCATGAATGGAGATAGCCCTTGTCCTATCAATCCTCTAGCTACACACAGAATTTACATCAAGGTTAACATGGAGATCATTGCTACAAGGATTCCAATCGATATCTCTAGAAGCCCTGGTGTCGTGGAGAATGTTTTCGTCGGAGCAGATTGCTCCCCTGAAGAGATTCTAACTTACACCGAGTTATTCAAGGAGTTTCATGACATTGTTTCCTAGTCTTATGAGGATATGCCAGGAATCGACCCACGAATTTTCAAACATGAAATCAAGACTTATCTTGATGCCAAACCACTTCGACAGAAGCTCCATCCGGTCAATCCAGGAAAAGTAGCATCAATCAAGGCAGAAGTAGAGAAACTGCTCAAAGTCAGTTTTATCTACCCTGTACAATTGATGGAATGGGTGTCAAACCTGGTCCTTGTCAACAAGAAACAAGGCACGATTCACGTTTGTATGGAATTCCATGATTTGAACAAGGATTTCCCTAAAGTCAATTTTCCAACCCCGTTTATTGATCATATTTTCGATGAATGTGTGGGTTGTGAAGTCTTTTCTTTCATGGACGATTTTTGGGATATAATCAGATTCAAATCAAACCCAAGGACCAACATAAAATGAATTTTATTTGTCCTTGGGGTACCTTTGCATATTGAAAGATGCCTTTTGGTCTGAAGAATGGAATTCTCTTATTATTTCTTGGGATTGATTTTCATGGAATTCGATGATTAGTTCTTGGGCATGATTTTCATCGACGCATCTTAGCAATATACCATCAAAATTTATTCGGAAAAGTATGTCAGTAATCAACATGTATTGATTCACCTTCATCTTCAACATCCTTCTCTCCTTGGGATTCATGGTGACAGGGAATTGCCCGGACCTTAAGTAGAATATAATATCTCTATACCATTCTGAATCAGCTAGTGGTTCTCTGACTGATATTGAAATCATCCCATCGACCGAATCCCCATTTGATATGAGTTTACATAAACCTTGTCCCTTGATTTCCATTAAAGGTTTAATATCGATACCATATTCTTGTATATTTTCCAAGTAGTTAACCCATTTTCCTTCTCTCAACTGTTGATTTAGAAACATCTTCACTAGTGATGAGGGAACATAAGCTACAACATGGGAGTTTAATATATACGTCCAAAAATGCGCCACTGATTTTACAAGGGCCAAGGCTTGTTTCCCCAGTTATGAATACTTCAACTCATATCCGTGTAGAGTTTTTCTCATGAAACTTATTGGGAGTTCTTCTCCTTTGCTATTTTTTGGGTGAGCATAGACGCAACAACTGTCTCTTTAGAAAATGAATAGATGATGAAATCTCTTTAGAAATATGGGTTGATGAGGACAGGAGCAGTGGTGATTTATCCTTTAATATTTCTTAACACTTCCTGAGTATCCACTTTCCATTCGAACCTCTACTCCTTTTTCAGTAACAAATTGACCTGCTTTACGATGCTCGCGTAGTCAGGAACAAATCTTCGCACAAAATTGATTTTTCCGAAAAATGACTGGAATCCCTTCTTAGATGTCGGGGGATTGAGCTCATTTATTTCTTTGACTCTTTTCAAATATATGTAAATCCCTTCCTTGCATACAACATGACCCAAAAATTTTCCTTGAGTCACAACGAACAAGCATTTCTTTGGATTCAAAGATACACCATATTATCTAAAACTTTCAAAAACCTCTCTCAAATGATGGATATGATCCTCCCTTTTCTTTGAATGCACTGTCAGGTCATCTTGGTATTCCACCAAAAAATTCCCTATCAACCCATTGAACGCATGATCCATGGCTCTCTAGAATGTGGCTCCAACATTCTTCAGACCAAAGGGCATTCTTGCATATCCATATGTCTCCCATGGTGTGATGAATGTTGTTTTTTCCCTATCTTCCTCATCCACCAAGACTTGGTTGTATTCAGAGAAACCATCCAACATGGACATGCAGGAAGATCCAATGACTTGTTGTAGTAGAAACTTCATATTAGGCAAAGGATAATTATCTTTTATGCTTGCTTTGTTAAGATCTCTGAATTCAACACACATCTGGATCTCTCTAATATTTTTTCTTACAATCACTGGATTTGAAAGCCAGTCTGAATGTTTGATGGGATAAATTATCCCTGCCTTCTCCAACTTTTCCAATTCGATTTTTACCAAAGGCTTCAGCTTGGGATTCATAATCCTAATTATTTGTTTCACTAGTTTTTCTTCTTCCCTCAAAGGAATGATATGCTAGAATATAGTTTTATCGTAAGCTTTCAAATCATCATAGGTCCAAGTGAACACATAAATATATTCCTTGAATAAGGAAATATATTGGTCAATCTCTTCAGTGGTGCAATCAACTCCCAAGTTGACATATTTCGGGGACTGGTCTGTTCCAATATTGAATTTTCTAGTTTCTTGCACTTTTTGAACTGAAACTTCTTCAAGGAGATTCTTGGCATGATCATCTTTTGTAAACAAAGATTCAAATTGTATACAATCTTTTGGGATGGAGGATGATCTATCGTCTTCTTCATCATCATCATTTAGCAAAAAATCTTCCAGTTGTTCATCGTTCTCGAATACTTGCAAGTACTCGATGTTATCGGGTACGGATGGTCGAAAAACTCTTTCTACTTGGAAAGACATTTTACTTTGGACATCGTATAGATTTGATAATGAGGCCGCCAAGGTTAGTGAATCAGCCTTGTGATTCTTGTCTCTTGGAATGAAAGAAATGTTGAAGGAACTGAAAGATTCCATTAAATCATTAACTCTTTTGAAATACAACTTAAGTCTTTCCTTTTTGATTTTATACCTCTGGGTAACTTGATTGATGACCAGCTCCGAGTCGCCAGTTACAATGACATGTTATATTTTCATTTCTTGTGCAAGGATCATCCCTTGGATCAAAGCTTCATATTTTGCCTCGTTATTTGTGCATGAAAATTCCAGTCTTATAGCATGGGGATGCATCATTTTATTTGGACTCAAAAGAACAATTCCAACTCCATTCCTAGATTTAGAATAGGGTCCATCGAATGACATCCTCCAGTAGCCTTCAAACAAATAATCTTGGTTCCCCATGCCTCAAACTCTCTCCAAGCTCTTGTTATGCTCCATGTCTAAGATAACATAATTTCCATCAATTCATTGTCCCTTTTCTTGAAAGAGAATGGGTTTCTAGGTTCATGGGGTACTTTAATCATCACTCCCTCTTTGCCTAGTAGCATCATACAACTTCCATCGTTCATTATATATCCACCCATCATGGATGCCCAATCTCTTCCCAACACAATTCCATAGATTAGGGGAAGGTCTACCACAATAATATTAAAAACTTTAATGATATGGGGGGTTGCTGTAATCCAAGCATAGAAATCCTTGATTTCTCCGTACGTTGGCACTTTTGTAGAATCGATTGCATATATGCTCTCACCAGTTTCATAATACTTAGTGCAACTCATGCTCAATGCCTCCATGACCACAAGAGACATTATATTATTTTTTGCACCAATATCAACTAAACAATTATGTAAAGCAACATTGAGAATTTCAATTGAAATGTAGAAGGGAAGAACCTTACCTCTGATTTTGGAAATTAATGGGTTCTGGCTTTGTTTGGGAATAGTAACGACCACTTATGCTCTCTCAGATGGATCATCTAGCAATTTCAAAATGTTCTTCCTTTACTAGGGAATCTTCACCACTTCTGTAAATAATAACATTATCCTCAATTTACTTAGGTCTTCCACGACATTATACATGATTTGAGTGGAGATTGGCGCTAGGTGTTTCCTTTTGGTTCCATCCGTCACTTTCTCATTCAACACTTTTTCATTTGTTTTTTATTTTTCCTTTTCTTTTTGTTTTTCCTTGTTAGAGTCACCTTTATTCTTTGGTCTATTTACAAATCCTCTTGTCTGGGTGACATTTTCTTACGAGTTGGGATCATTATCGACCTCTCCACATATATACATGGGTGTCTTGCATTCCTCCATTTGCACAGTCTTAGGGATTTCATTAGGTAAGTAATAAGTTTCTTGCTCAACTAATTGCTTGTTGTAGACATCATTCAGAACAACTGCGTTTGGAGTAGGCTTTCTGGGAACCCTTGGTCTTTGTGGGTTATCAATGTCTTCAAACCTCACTCTATTTTTTGGGGGAGGGTTTCTCCTTTTCTCTGGGATTTGCATTCTTGGATTTGGCATGTAATTATCTCTCCTTCTTAGTCTGGTTATCTTGTTCTGCATCTTCTTTATAGTTCTATTCATCTATGCAATTTCAATCTTTTTATTCATTTCCTATGCCGCCATAAGGTCAACCTTTACATCGAGTATGGTTCCTTTGAAAAATCCTCCTCCCGTCGTTTGATTCTAGGCCACCTGAGGTTTGAATTCTTCATTCTTTCTTGAACTGGAAGCTCCTTGATTATCAATGCTTAATCCTCCCATATTCCTTTGTACTCTTCCCAATATGATGTCGGGGTCGACACTTGTTTCAATCATGATTTCTTCCATCTCAATGGATTTATTCATTGCCTCCTCCAAGGTATCCATTTGGGATGTTCTGTTAACGTATTTCACATTCAACAACATTACATTTTTATAACCACCGAGAATAACTAGGTCATTTGTTCTTTTATCTTCTGGGATTCTAGTTAAGTTTTTATTGAACCTGAGATTGAAATCTCATATTCTTTCATTCTTTCTCAAACCAATCTAGTTCAAATCAGTGAGAAGGGTATGATAAGAAATTGGAGGGGCGAACATGGCCAAAAACATAGCTTCGAGGTCATCAAATGAGCGAATTGATCTATTGGGAAATGTAGTATACCATTCATACACTCTTCTTGATAAGGTTTGTAGAAACAACCTTACCATGATGTCATCATGATCAACATGGTGAAAATCACAAACATCAAGAAATAAGTGCATATGCCACTTTACATCAATTGCTCTGTCTCCAGAAAATTCTCTCAGAATGCCTTTAGGGAGAACAGGGAGATCATGTTGCTCACCTATGAAATTTAGAGGGGAATCTCTTACCTTCCTTCTATTTTCAAATCCTGGGTTTCCTTGATTTCTTGCTGCATCTCTTCCACCTCCTTGTCTCTCCTCATGATGTTT
>ML837617.1:68572-82741 GCA_009831015.1 Picea engelmannii | reverse complement strand
TTTTTTTTAATTCGTTTGGTTTTTTATTTTTTATTTATTTTTATATGTTATATGTTTTTTAATTTTTGTATTATGTTTTTTATTATATTTTGTTTCTATTTTTTGTATTAAGTTTTGTTTTATTTATTGTGTTTTATTTAATATATGTATTTGTTATTTGTTTTATTTATGTTTTATTTTATTTTTTTATTATTATTTATTATATTTTAATTTATGTTTTTATATTGTTTTATTTTTAATTGTTTTTTATTTATATATTTATATATATATTTTTAATTTTTAATTAATGTTAATTCTAATTAACTAACCTAACTATACTTTATTTAATTACTAACCTTATTAGTAATGATTAATTAATTATTAATTAATCTGTATTATTACTTATTATTAATTATCCTATGTTATAATCTAATTAATATTTCTTTATCCTAAGTCTATTTATGCAGGGATGAATGGTAGATGAAATGTAGCCAATGGGATAAATGGACAAGGGAGTGAGTGGCACAGAGGTGGATGAAGGATGCAGTAGGGTGATGAAGTAACAGGTGAAATGGATGGAGGGGGAAAAGGAATCAATTGAGCCCAACAAGCCAGATGTCTTCATCAAGAGAGCAATGCCAAATCAACTGCTGAAGAATCATGTTACCTATGATTATAGGACCCCAACATAGGCTCCACCTAGGGATGGCATCTATTTCAAGAAGTTTCAAGAACCACTGAACTCTGAACATGCAAACTAGTGCTTTATTCGTTGGGCCATGGAGTCACTGCAGCTACAATCTTCGAACTGGCTCAAATTTGAATGAACACTGAACTAGGTACTATCAACTGCAAACTCTACTGGAAACCATACAATACTGAAAAAGATGCTTAAGTGAGTGAGCTTATTCAAAATTGATACCCACCCTACACTAATGATAAT
Organism: Picea engelmannii; assembly: GCA_009831015.1. NCBI lineage: Eukaryota > Viridiplantae > Streptophyta > Pinopsida > Pinales > Pinaceae > Picea > Picea engelmannii. The sequence goes on along the minus strand of ML837617.1, from coordinate 81,819 downwards.
TGTGTTATTCTAAATGATACAATAATGCCAGTGCATCTAGTCAAGCATCTGCTCTAATAACTCCGCTCTTTCAATGTTTTCAATCAATATCAAAAACATAACTTGCATAGGCATAATGAACTATTTTCCATCCCGATCTTCATCACAAGGAGCTTGATAAACCTGTCAGACAACATAAATATTGGGAATGCATTGTGTTTTTGTGGTGAACAATTTCTCCATATAAATAGCCACTGGATCAAGATAGACTTGACCCATCACTAGATATTCTGACTTAGTCAATTCAACCTCATGACCAAGTGCCACATATGTGTTCTCTATGTCTTCAAGTTACTCGGAACATGCTTGTATTTGATCTAATGAGTTTTTTACTAATACTTATACCGAACAAGACATTGGAGCTAACTGTCTGATCATATCCATATAATAACATCTCTTGAAATCATTAGGGGTAAATGAAAATTGACTTTGAAAACACAAGCTATCCAACATATCAGTTATTGGGTCATAAAGTGATTTAGATGATTATGGCATTGGTTCTACTGGAATTTCATGGCTTACACTGTGATTCTCAACCAGAATATGACTAAGATTCCCTCTCACAATCTAAAATTAACTAAAGCATAAGGGAAATGAATCAAAATAGATCAATTCATTACCTGTCCCATGCTCTATGATTTCATCTAAGGTTTGACATTCAAAAATATTTAAGGGTTGCACCTATGGATCTTAAGCCGATTCTATATCATCCATGTTTTCCTCAAATGGTTCATAGAAACACTCCTCATTCTTACTATTTACAATATGTTTGCATTTTTTTCTCAGGAGCGAGGAAAAACATAGGGGCAAGTAGTTTGCACTTTCTTGAAAATTTTCTGCATTTTCCTCCTTGCAATCTTGATTAGTATGCAAAGTTTGATTGTCATGTTGGCATTGTGATAATTTTACTTCTTCTTCCCATGAATATAGTGTTGGTTTCTTTGAGAAGTCATCATCAAACTCAACCACATAATCATAACCCTGATGATCATATCCTAGAAAATCATCTACATATGCAAGGTCATCAAACATACACATCATATCAGTTGATGGCTCTTCAACAAGATGATTTGGAACTTCATCTTTGAATACATCATGAATTGAATACATGAAACAATCATTATCCAATCCATGATACCAAGGATGAGCTGCAAAGTACTGTTTGGGGACATTGATCCTTGTTTTTTCTAGAACTATTGTAACATGTGATCTTTGAACAACAAGTTTATCTTTCCTGCTAATCGTCTGCATCATCTATTTTACAGTGTTTGAGAGGACACCTAGTTTCAATTGTGAAGATGTCATCCGTTCCTTTTCTGTTTTATCTTTTTGTTTTTCCCTTAGCTTGGACCTTTTGTTCAACAAGTTAGCTTCCACATCAGCTGCAATATTTTTCATTTCTTCAAGGGTTGCAGTGTTCCTTTCTCTTAATTGGAATGTCATCTCAGGATCAAAGGCATCTGGTAAATGTAAGTGAGATGATACTGGGGGTGGAATTATATCAACAAGCATTGCATGATATGCCTTATTGAACCTTGCTGAAAACTGTTGTACTGTTTCCCCTGGCTGTCTTTTCAAATGGTCATACTCTTCTAGGATAGGAAAAACATTTCCTCTGATCACCCATCTATCTAGGAAAAGTTTTACAAATTGATGAAAATTATCAATGCTTGTAGCTGGAAGATTTAAAAAAAAAAAATTAACTTTACCTAGCAATGATAGGGAAAACATCTTGACACAGACTTCATATTCTTCCACCTCAAATAGATCAAGAAAATCCTCAGGATTTTGAATGTTCTTTTTAGCAGTGATCTTCACATTTTCTCCATCAAACCTGGGTAGATTATTGCTATAATTGGCAGGGAGGTCATGGAGAATAGAAGATAAAACTAGAGGTTTGTATCTGTATGATATTTTTGCAGGTATAGGAGGCAAAGCAAGGGGCTTATAGCTAGCTGGAATTTCAATAGTGGTAGGATATAAAGCATGAGATTTGTGTCTCACTGGGCTATCTACAGATATTAGAGTGTGTACCAGATCTATAGGTAAGGGTGGACTCCTTTGAGGTTCTTCAGCTTGAAACCAATCATTATGAATTTTAGCAATAAACTCTTGACCAGGATTATAATAGGAGAAAATATAATTATAGATAAAGGAAACAATGTCTTGAATACAATTTGAACTCGAATACCTATTTTTTTTGGATTTATTTGTCATATTTTAGGTTCTTCTTCCAGTGGAGTCTTCAAATTCAAACTGATCTAGAGTTGATTGGAGTCGCCAGGTGAAATATTTTAGCCTTCTTGTGTCTGGTCACTGTCCACCATCAGTGATCATATCTGGAACTTGAAGTGCATTACTGGAGAAATCTCCCCAGTATGGTCACCATTATGTTAACACTCTGTAATTTTCCCAAGGATGAGGAGGAAATCGTCAGGGGTAACCACAAAACCACTTCGAGTAAAGGATATAGCCCTCCAAGACTTAGAGATGGATCTCTTTATTAGATTTAGATTTGTTTGAGCATGGATCTTAGGATAGCTATTAAAAATAGAATTTGTTTTAATTTTGAATGATTGGCTGAAGGAATGATTTAAGTCTCCATTGGGCTATGGGGTCTTTGTTTAAATATAAAGATTGATCTCAGATATAAAAAATGTTTTCTCCATAGGGTGAGGTAGTAAAAATGTTGGATCAAATCAATTAAAATGATAATGGATAAGAGTGAAAAGGAAAGAGGTTTACTAATCAGAGGAGCAATTAAGGATTCCTGGGCTTAGCTTCACATGGGAAACATAAAGATTATCAAAAGATCAGATACAGAGTATTATAACAATAAATTATGTTCTATTTACTCTCTTTTAATAAAATGAAATGAAGAAACATATGGAATGATAACAGGAAGAAACAATTAAAAAATAAATATAACGCCACCAACACTTCGACACAAGAATCCTGTGAATAGTTTTTCTATTTCTAGTCAATCCTTGAAAGGTTACAGAATAACTCTTGGTATACAAAGGTCTCCAATCAACCATTTTTCATTAAAATTACATGAATATATAGGAAATATCACCCCTCAATATTAGGAAGTCTAATTCAACCACCTCATCCAAAAATAGAAACAAATCCCTGAAAAATCTTGAACTGTTCGCCATGAAAGACGGGTCAAATTGATGAAAAAATGGGTCAACTTAGACATTTGTTTCTCCTCAAAAGTGAAACCTGTGTATAAATTGAAATATTTTATTGTATATGAGAATGTTCTGGACAAAAACATCTTTCATTTTTTCCAAATTCATCTTCAGTTCACCGAAACAACTCCCTCAAAATCATGACTGAAATAGGAAAAATTGAAAAATTGAAAAATGGGGCTCAAAGATGGTTTCAATTATCCCAGCTTATGGAACCTATGTAAATTCTGGGAGACATTTTTTTTATTCATCCCGTGATGAACAAAATCCTCTCTCGGATTTTGAAAATTCATTTCCATTTTCTCGGAATCAACCTCAGAAGACGAACAGGTAAAACTGGAAAAAAACGGTTTCATTTGGGAAAAGCAGTTTTGCAGGGGTGAAGTGGTTTTCTCGGACCCCCCTCGGGTGGTAAGTGGTATTGGGAGGGGGGGGGAGGGGTCCGAGTTTACGACACGGTGACAAGTGTCTCTCCCAATACCACTTGCTTGGACCCCCTTGGTGTTGATGTGACGTGACGGGGGAGGGGGCCTCCAAGCTATGCAAGGAGTGCATGGGTAGTAGACTTAGGATATGTTTTTAATTTTTTTTAATTCATTTGGTTTTTTATCTTTTATTTATTTTTTAATTTATTTTTTTGTTTTATATGTTATATGTTTTTTAATTTTTGTATTATGTTTTTTTTATTATATTTCGTTTTATTTTTTGTATTAAGTTTTGTTTTATTTTTTTGGTTTTATTTAATATATGTATTTGTTATTTGTTTTTATTTTTATTTTTTATTATTTATTATATGTTAATTTGTGTTGTTATATTGTTTTTTATTTATATATTTATATATTGTTTTTATTTTTTAATTAATGTTAATTCTAATAAACTAACCTAACTATACTTTATTTAATTGCTAACCTTATTAGTAATGATTAAATAATTATTAATTAATATTTATTATTAATATTTATTATTAATTATTATTATTAATTATCCTATGTTATAATCTAATTAATATTTCTTTATCCTAAGTCTATTTATGCAGGGATGAATGGCAGATGAAATGTAGCCAATGGGATAAATGAACAAGGGAGTGAGTGGCGTAGAGGTGGATGAAGGATGTTGCAGGGTGATGAAGTAATAGGTGAAATGGATGGAGGGGGAAAAGGAATCAACTGAGCCCAACAAGCCAGGTGTCTTCATCATAGGAGAAACGCCAAATAGGCAGCTGGAGAATCAAGTTACCTATGATTATAGGACCCCAACACCATTCACAATTAAGGTTTTATTTCTCACCATGCCATCCACATTCTCTTTTAGTTTTTCTAAGGTGCAGATAATATCATGGGTGGCTCAGTGTTGTGTACTACCCTTGGTTTAAAATCAACCTTAGTTGTTGGGGTGTATAAAGGTTCCACCTTAGATGATGGTAAGCTGGCATCAATTCTTGTAGCTATTTCATGAGCTTCTTGAATCATTCTAGGACCATTGTCCTCGAGCATGAACTCAATTTTTTGTGAAAATTCCTTGGTATAGAGGAAGAGATGGAAATATCCTCTAGGGTGATGACTCTTAGGTATTTGTTGTAGAAACATTTAAAAATTGGCATGGAACTCCCTAACAATGTCATTCTCCTATTTCTTAATATCATTGAGTCATGTTAACAACATGTTAGGATCTTATTTAACACTCCATATTTTGAGAAACACCTTTTCTAGTTGATCCATGGTTTTGATACTAGCATAAGGGAGACTATCATATCATCTTCTATCAACATCTTGAAGAGTGGCATAGAAAATTTTCATCACCAAATCCTCGACATCATCACGTACGAGATCGATTTGAAAGAATGCCCAAAATTACTCACATGATATTTTGCACTAGTCACATCATTACTAGTGAATCTGGGAAGCCATTTTTCATACTTTTCAGGCATTTTTCAGGGGTATCCTAGGATGGATGACATATCTAATGGATTTAATATCTTAGATACCCATTTCTTTTGACTCTGGTTCTGAGTCTAAGTCTGGGCTTGAGTTTGATTCTGAGCTTGAGTATGAGCCATTGTATTCAAAGGAAGGTTCACACCAAACAATGATTTTACTATAGGAGAGTTATGAGGAATATTTTATTATAGGTCTTGGGAGGATTAGAATACCTCTTTGAGCTTTGTGGAGTCACCAAATAACCCCTCAAGGATTTTGGCATGTATGTTTTCACAGTTTGTCATTGTTGTTGTATAATAATTTTGGATTTTAACTATGTCGATAGTTTTTGAAACATCTAAAAACTATCTACAAAGTTAAAATATAGAATGATTATACAAAAAACCCCATGAATTATGAGAGGAAGAGAGGGAATCACCCTCAGCAGAGTCACTATGTAATATTATAAGATAAGGGCTTCAGGAAAATATCACCAAGGATATGTCATAGAGAAAAGCTAACTTGATTTTTCCCAACAACAACGCCAAAATGTTAGCGCGTAATTTGTATGTGTCCAATCCCAAGATAAGTAAATTAAATCTTTTGTAACTACATGATAACCCACCATTGTTACCTTAGTAGGAAATCCCCATGTTTTATGGATGGATGAGGTCCAACCCAAAGGAGGCATCCCTGGTAACTTCAAGGGATTAGATAACAATGATATGGTCAATCTTAGAGCACCCTCTCACTGGTTAACTAAGTCAAAGAGTCTATTTCTATGAAATGGAGGCAAAAGAAGAGTTTTGTGTACCTTCCTAGAACAAGAACAATATAGCATATATATATATATAACAATTTCCAAGTACCAAATGATAAAGTATCTCAATAGACAATAAACATATAGATATGATGACTGAAGTAAAAATTGCAGCAAGATGACGGTTTATAACATCCAATAGTATTTTGTAAGAGCCACAAGAAATTCAAAATAGAATTACAAGATAATATAGTGAAAACTTATCATTTATCAAGTAGATCATTTAGCACTTATCCCAATAAATTTCTAAGTATGTTAGCTAGTAATTTAAGTGAGTTATGCAACAAAATACAATAGTTAGGATGGATATAGAAAATATTTTCAATAACATCAAGATAATTAGTAAATTAAGCTAAGCTATGATTAGAAAAGGTTAGAAAAATCCTTAGAGAGTAAAGTTTGAGGGTTGGTTTGATCAAATCCTTCACAAGAGAGAGAAAGTAAACTAGTGCCTTTTGGGGATATGTAGTCTTTTACAAAAAAAAATATAACTTGGAGAAATAATGATGATAATAATGTCCTAAGGATGATGAGATGACGTTTGTGGTGCTATCACCTTAGGGCCTAAATATTCAATTCTCAAAAGATGAATTTTGCTAGAGAACAATCTCTTTTGGGCTCTAGCGAATTCTTCATCTTCCTTATAATCTTGAAATTTAATAGCAACAATCTTCTAGAACCCACTCCTAAAGTGCTATCACTTTAGGGATTTACGAGTTTTCCCTAGATGAGGTTTCTTAGAAAATAAATAGATGAAATATTCTAGAGAGAGGAAGAAACACTTATGTTCCTCTCCTAGGGTTTACACAATAAAGATAGCTTCAATATGAACAAGTAAAATATACCATAGCCATTCAACACATGAAAGAAATTACGGATTTTACTTAATTCACCGATATAAAATCAAGCACAAACCCTATTTGTAGAAATTTTCACCAAGAAATGAGCCAAGAAACATCGACAAGTAGTCCTCCAATCCTAGTGCATAAGTAAAAGAGACTAAGTATGCCAAAGAGGGAGACAATTTCAATCTTAATCCTCTTGTGTGAGGAAGATATGCGATGATAAATGAAAATGGAAAGGCCTCTATTTATACGAGGCCTTGCAACCATATTTATCCACTTTAAAAGTCAACTAAACCCCCTTTTTCAAACTAAAAAAATGCTCAAAGACCTTATAAAGTTTGTCAAATTTAGGTGTGGGAGGGGTGTCAAGAAATACTATTGAGTCATTCAATCCCCAAGTCATTTTTTTTCCCCAAGGGAAAACTATCTATGTCATGTGTGATTATGAGGTGGAGTGGGGTAAGACTTATGGGTATGGATTTTCATGACATACAAGGGCTCGTATTGTCTCATTTATTGGTGCCTTTGTTGAGGGATAGCCACATCCTTTTCCTCGTTTTGTTTTTTTTAAGCATATTTTTCCAAGCCCTTTATTAGCCATTTATTTTGAATGTGTTTCCAAGATGAAGACAATAAGAGGCACTAAAAGGAAATGCATAGCCCACATATGCTCTACCTTGGTTTTCATGCTTTTCCAAGTTGAAGACAATAAGGGGCACTGAAATGAAATGCATAGCCCACATACACTCTACCTTGGTTTGCATGATTGATTAGTTAGTTATTTATTTTATGGGTCCCTCATTTTTTGAGAAGCATTTTATTGTTCTCGAGATCCCAGGGTGAAATTTTAATGCATGATGTTTTGCTAGGGCACCTCCAATCCTAATGGCCCCTTCTTTCCATGAAATGAGGTATATTCCCTTCTTAGGTCAATAAGCCTGAAAACCCAAAATATGAGGATATGAAATGGAAGAAGTATGGAAAGTGATAAGTATGATTTTGAATGGTATGACGACTCTTCAAGGAACACCCAATAGCAAGGATTATTTGCAACATATTCAAATGTTTCAATTATTAAAGTGACACTTACCATGAAGTTAGACTTCTTAACTCATGAAGCAAGACCTATTTTCCTCTGGGGATAGGATAGTGTGATGAATGTTGTTCTTCTATTGGTGATGGATATTGGTGCAAGTCAATATAGGAGGGGCCCTATGGGGATCTGCTAGTCAATCTGGCTCTTGGCACTCCATGTCTTCTACATGTGGGGCTTGAGACATTATCTCCTTAGTTACCCCTAGGTTTGGGGGAGGGGGGTAACAGGAAGGAAACCAATGTATGTTGAGTTAACTTTTTCTACAGGACATAAATTGGGTTTTCAATGGTCAAATAAAAATAAATTGAAGGCATAAAATTGTTGAAACTAGAGTTACCAAATCACTCAAGAAAATGTCACTAAAAAACAACAAAATGGTTGTTGGAATATTGAGGGGGGGGGGTTGAATAAATATGAGCAGTTTTTACCACTTTCAACCACAATATGTATAAAATTCAACTTTATCAGAAATATTCATCATGCATTTGGTATATCATTGCATCATAAACAATATCATTTATTAGTGCATAATAAACAACCACATATACATAGTACATTAGAATTTACGTGGAAACCCAATTCGGAGAAAACCACATAATGCTTTCTATATATCAAGAATATATTCATAGGAAAAAATAATTTCCCCATTCTCCAACACCAACTAGAAGGAGGCAACGACCCACTGATTTATATGCACCAACCTGAAGGAAGCTACAACTCCCTGAATTCTCTGGCTCTAACCAGAAGGAGGATATGAACCCCTAATTTACATGATGCAACCTAAAGGAAGCTCCAACTACCTAAGTTCTCTAGCACGAACTAGAAGGAGGCTATGACCCCTTGATTTGTAGGCACCAACCTTAATGAAGCTCCAAATCCTTTTGTTCTCCGGCACCAACCAAAAGGACAATACAAACCCCTTTCCTTGCCTCGTCTTGCCTCCCTGAAATATAAGTGTAGACTCACTGGCACTCCAATAACTCCCATTTTCATTGATACATCAACCAAACTATCACTGTCACTATCACATCAACCCATGACTACTATTGTCACATCAACCTATCACTGACACTATCACATCAACCTATGACTATCACTATGACATCAACCTGTCACTGTCACTATCACATCAACCTGTGACTACCACTTTCACATCAACCTGTCATTGTCACTATCACATCAACCTGTGACTACCATTGTCACATCAACCTATCACTGATGATCAACCAATCATCCAACCTATCAATTTCACTGTCGTTGTCACTGTATATAACTAGATCCACTCACATGGATATCAAAACCATCACCATACCATGTACATCAACCATGTACCAAAATTGTACCATACCATGTACATCAACCATGTACATCAATCATGTATCATAACCTGTACCATGCATCAACCATATACCATATCACTCATGATATGTCTCAATCATGTCATACATCATGTACCATAAGATATCATCAATGTTGTTCCTCAACCAAGTACTATAAGACGTTCCTCAATCATGTGATAACATAAACATGTCATATACCAAACCAAATACCAATATATCCAATATATACTTCTAACAATGTATCATATCATCACAAATATGTACCATTATCATCAAGACACGCCTCAAGAATGTACCATAAAAATAAGCCTCAATAACACATATAAAGCATACATTTGATCTTGTATAAGACATCATACACATGATTACATACATGTATCTCTTCCTCAACTTTAGCAACAAGATAATAACATCTTCATCAAACTTTACCTTACTCTCATAGGACTAATTTTGGATTAGTCACAAACCCTAAATTTCAACAAGCATAACTCCACACCTGTAATGAATGAATTTTTGAAAGTTTAACCACAAATACAATGAGATCTTTCTTCCATCTCCTAAAAATTTCAGGGTCTAAAACTTCTCATAACTGAAGTTATAATGAAAATGGCAGACCTTGTTGAATTCTAGCCTATTCAAAAGAGAGAAATTGTACACCATGCCACACGCTCAATATTTTATATATAATTCTGAAACTTGCACACACAATTCTAAGAATCGTTATATTTCCTCTAAAATTGGTCTCATAGAATTTGGATCTTCTATGATTAAGATATGGATTTTTTACCTGGAACACCTATTTGAGACTAGTTTTGGGACTAGTAAAAAACCGAATCTTCCACTGAGTGTATCTCCAAAACTACAATGGCCCAGAAGTGAAAATATTTACCATAGGTAACTTGACATGTATTCTCAACCTCCTCTAATTGTTTTATGTCTGAATCATTCTATATAAAACATTATATTGCAAATGGTAATATGACTTTTAAATAACATACCTTAGAGTACATCATCACAAGACTTCATCCTCCCTTGGAATTTTTCCCTTCTTCACTTCATCTTCCTTTTGAAATTCACCTCAGATCTCCTTGGTTACCTCATATAAGAATCACTTTCTCACTTAGATAGATATTAAATGAACTTGTGTGTGTATAAATGAGAGGCTCTTGATGTTTATTTATACTTTTCCAAGTGACTTATTTTCTTAACTTTAGGGTGACCTGTAAATTCTTGTTTACAATTGTTTTACCCTTTTTCCTCATTTTGGGGCCAACTAATAACTCCTTGTTGCAACCATTTAGGGGTTTATTAACCATTCTTTGGGTCTTCCAACTTCATGACCTCATAACTCCTCATTTGTGAGGAACTATGTGACATACAACCTACCGTTGGAAACAACATGACAAGGAATATCCATCTGTGAGTGTGTTACATGCATTTACATTGTCTTTCATGTCCTTATTCCTCAAACAACTTCGGTCTTCATGACCACACCCTTGGGGGTTCTTGTAGACTTCTTCAAAGTGTCTTCTCATGAGGGTCATTCTTAAAGCTATGCCATAAGGGGACCACTTTGGAGACTTATTAAATTATACCCAACACATATGTTGAAATCAATGAAAACTACTTTTGTTGGCATCAATGACAACCAACTATCCAACAATCTCCCCCTTTGGAATTGATGGAAAAATTCATACTCCACTTGTGACCAATGCTCATGATCTTTCTCTCCGCCTTTGAAATCAATAGATAAGGGTATCTCCCCTTGGGGATGCTCCCACTATCTTCATGCTTCTAATATTTCTCTTCTAATCTTTCTCTTTCTCCTCCTTTGACATTATGGGAAGAAAGGTAACTCCCCCCATTAGTATACCTTCTCTGAACAATATTTCTATGAATTCATGTTCTCCCCCTATCTTCATGCTTCTGATATTTCTTTCATGATCTCTTTCTTTGACGATTTCTATCTCTACAATATATCATGTAGATCAATATGGGGATTCATGTATATACTTCCTTTCCTATCTTCCAGGGATGCTTGTCCATCGATGTTTCCTCTTGTAATTCAATGACATATATACAAAGAATTCAAAGTTACTTGACTTCAATTATTCATGGATTTTCATGTTCACATCAATGACCATACTTTCCTCTGACGATATAACTTCTACTGACAGTTTCTCTTTCCTATTTTTTTGTGCCTTTCACTACTTTCCTTCCAGTGACTAACTGATTCCACTGATTCCAATTGTTAATGCTTTCATCCATTGTTATGCATATTATATTTAATATCTATTAAATGTCACATGAAAAATTCTTTATACATATGTCATGAAACTGCCCATGACTCTGCTACTCAACTTCACACAATGATGACCCATCTACTGCAATTGATCACAACATACTCCTTGTTGATCAATCTATATGTTCAATATGTAAATCAAACTATACACGTCTGCAACAATATGTACTGAATATATCCATGTTTGAATACATGCTTGGAATAATCAATACAATCATGAATCTCTCCCTGAAAAGTGTGCCACTGATAATCTTTGTAATTGTCAGCTAATACCTGCATGGGATTGTATTCTGAAAGCTACTCTTCAAACAATTAAAATGTCACAAGATATTCTATACTTATATCATCAAACCATTCTGAGACTTCTTTACAAAATTTGCAAACACTTTATAATGCTTGAAATATCATTTTATGATCTTTAGATCTTCTTCTTAGACTCCCTTGTTCAATATTCATATTTACTGGGAGTCTCCAACACGAATGGCTCAGAAAAATACCAGCTCTGATGCGAAGTAATCTTCCTCTTCGTCTATGGATCTATCACATCCTCTTCCTGAACTCTAACATTCCTTGCATCTTCCTCTACAACCTCTTCCTGGATTCTAACATATTCTTGTTTTCCTATAGATTCATCATGATATTGCGTTGTTGTAAATATTGTGAGTACAATCTCTGGGACCTGGTTTTCATTCATCTATTCTTCTTATTTTTCATTTCTTCTCCAAACCTTCCTGTATCTAACATCTTCCTTTTTCCTTATGGATTTGTTTTGATAATGTACTACTGCAAATCCTGAGAGTATGACTTATGGGTGTTCTTCATTGATCTTTTTTTTCTTTACATGTTCTTGTTTTCTTCTCCAAACCTTCTTATATATGATATCAATGTTATCTTTCATGGATGTATCCATCATACTATACAATCATGAGCTATATTTCCATAGTTATGGAATTTATAACATTCAATATTGTCTGGGGCCACATAAACATTTATTTATTGACCATTTATTCCATAATCTCTGTAATCTATAACTTTATGTCCAAATTTAGTAAAATTAAAACAATGACCATAAAATAATTTTTGATACCTCGGAGTGAATGATCTTCTTTGTGGTGTAGTCCTTTTGAATTCCTTCCTTGGTTGATCACGATCTTCTCTTATGTTGTTTCCTTCACAATGATTGAAGCTTCTTTGATACTTGAAAGTGGAGAGTCTTCTTTGATATATTTCTCTTCTATAATATTGTTTTTGAGTCTTATTCATTTCTAGAATGTTCTCCTTTGAGGGCTCTTATTTCTTGATGAGGATTTTGATTATTTATGTGTAACTCTTAGCATTCTATTCATTCTTATTTTCTAGTAACCTATAACATTTCTCTTCAACCTTCTTTACTATTGATGTGGAGATTTCTCTCTTTTCAATGTTGTTTCTTAGCTTGACAACTTTAACTCTTAATATGACAACTTCTTCTTCAAGCTTCTCACTATTAAGAAAATGTTAAGAACCAAATATCAAGATAGCATAAAAAAATCTCAGAATAAGTACTCAATTGCTTGAAAAAGAGAGAATTTAAGATAATAATCCTCTTCGAGGGGGAAACCTCATTATATACCACATAAATTTCCAAATACAAGGTGACTCCAAATGAAAAGGTCTCCTTGGTATATATATAGGAGACTAGGAGGCACAAATTAT
>ML837617.1:23211-43006 GCA_009831015.1 Picea engelmannii | reverse complement strand
TCATCAATTTATCATTGATGACCTTCATACCAGGTAGGCCTTTTCTTTGTAGAGCATCTATCTTGTGGAAAAACCTTTGCACTCCTTGATCCATAACTTGGATTTTCTCCTCAAGCTGGAGCATGAGACCTCTTTTGGTCAGAGCCCTCTTCACCTCCAATATAGTTTCTGTCCTATCCTCGATCTTCAATTCCTCTAGTTCCTCCCTAGTCTTTGAATTTAGGAACCTTATGATCTCATTAGCTTGGGCTGGCATGTCTCCCAGCTCTATCCTGATTTTATCCACTGCTTGTTTTCTCCTTTTGAGCAACTCGTTTTGCTCAAACATTATTTGAAACATAGGCCATATTTCATTTATGGACTTGGAAATATCAGTCCATATCACTTCTTTGGCCTCAGCCAGAGTCTTCCCTGCCACGGTCTGCTTTTGGAGCTGCTGTAACTCCTTTCGGATTTGCTCGTTCACCTGCTTCTCTTTGGCTAGGCTTGTCTGGAAAGAAGTCTTCAGCTCTTGGAGATTTTCCATTTCTTTCTTGAGTCTACTGATTTTAGACTCCTGCAAATTCATTCTCTCCATAGACTTAGCCAGATCTATGGTGCCTTCTGGTACCTGTACTGTTGTTGTGGATGGAATTGTTGTCACTGTCACTGTGCTCAATCCTGCAATGGGGACAACGCTTAAGGGGATGCCTTCCAATGTCTTCGTCTGCTCTTTCTCCTTTAACAGTTTTTCCATATCGTCCTCCATCTCCCTTAACTGAGCATTCTGCTCCATGAGTAACCTCAGCATTTCATCTTTTTCCCCTTCCTTTTCGGCTATTTCCTTCATTTGTGGGTCCTCTATTGGAGGGAGCTTTAGCTGCTTCCTTAAGGACGCGATGTCAGCGTTTTTCTTCTTAATCATTTCTTCAGCTGCTTTGACATTCGTAGGGTCATAGCCAATCTTGAGGGCCAGCTCCTCCAATGTTTTGATTTTGTTGTCCTTTGCGAAAGATGATATTTTCTCCATCTTTAGCTGTGTCTGGGCATTGCTCAAAGCTACCCGATACTTTGAAGCAGAAGCTGTAGCGTGGGCTAAAGTGTGGAAAACCATCTCTCCGGTCTGCTTATGCAGATCCATTTGGTCCACTGGGTGCATGTCCTTGGCCTGGAATTTGACTATGACCCTTTTGTAATCGGATATTACTTTGGGATCAGGCACTTGTGCATGGAGGTAGGCCATATGCATCCTCCCTTTCTCTGTATCGAATGCCGAAAGGAGCCTGTGTTGAGCTGTGGCTGACTGCTTCTGAAATTGGGCATAGGTGTTGCTGGTCAGGATCTGGTTCCTCTTTTTGATTAAGTCGTGTTTTTCAAAGACGCCCAATTTGGGCCCGGTCTTGCTTGGTGAAGTCTCTAAGGGAGAGTCTGTGGTTTTCAGTGCTTTCGCGATCTCCTTGTGTTGACTCGGACCGAAAGGTAGACTGATGGGCTTGACCCCTGGGGGGGCCACTGTGGTGGTCATGATCTCTTGCTCCACTGTCGTGCCTGCCGTTGGGACAGTCCTTGGCTTTTTGGCGTGTATATTAAATTCCTCCGAAGACACCTCTGTTACCAAAGAAGACGATTCTTGACGAGGCCTCTTTTCCTTAGGATTATGAGGCGTGGTAGTGGGGAGCACGCTTGCTGAGGCCACCTGCTTTTGCATCCCGACAGTTGGTCCTACGTCCACCAACGTATCAGGTTCCCATTCTATTTGATTAGCAAACCTTTCGATTTTGGGTTTGGGCTCATGTGCATATGGGGCATTTTTATTTCTGAATCTCATCTCTGAAATGATCCCGCAGGGATCATAACACCATGTGAAACTTGTGGGGAATTTCATTTCCCTCAACAGTTTGTCTTCTTTGTCACCTGCGCCTCTGTTATTGCAGATGAATGAACCTATCTGCCCTTTAATCCGCAATTGTTGCTTCTTTTTGAGGGAAACAAAATGAACATCATCAGAATTCATAATTTGCCTAATATATTCCAGTGAGAAAACTCTTGCCGGCATATATCTAGGAAGCTTGTATAGTGCCAAATCGCACCCGTAGACTCGGATCTCGGAGTGATTCTGGTACAAGTACCAGTCTCCTATCTTTGCATTTTCTGAGAGGTGTAGAAATCTCCAGACTTCGTCATTTACTCGTGGCTTAGGCACACCAGTCAGCATACTTACCACAGGGTGGTAAAACTGATCAATGAACGTTGCGAAGTTGTATTAAGCAGAATTGCACTTTAGAAGAGACGTCCACGCTGTGACTGGCTGTGGCTTCCCATCGGCGTCCATCTTCTGCATCGAGAAATTGAATCTGTCTGCTTGGAAGTAAACGAACATGTAAGCTAGGATGGACGAGTACCTGAACATGCCTTCAGTGGCGAAATTCACCAGTTGTTCATGGATGTTATGGGCCAAGAAGGTGCTGTAATCGAATTGGGTGGTTGGTTGTTCATCATTTGAAAAGATAGTGAGAAAAACAAGGACGGGTTCATCTACCCACTGATCGGAATAGTACCCGAGCAGGGTGCACAGTGAGGAAATAATCTGATTTCCTTTGGTGGAAAACAGAGAAGATGGGTATGGAGGATTTGTGGTCGGGAGAGGAGCGGAAGTGGGGATGAAAAGCTCCATGATCTGAGCTCTCTGCGGGAAGGTAATTTTTTGGTAGAGCTCAGTGAGGATCTCCAGGTTGAATGGGGATGCAGACTCCGGGCGGGTTATCTTCATCATTTGGTCGATATCCTCTGGGGTAATGAAGAAAAGGGCATCCCCCGAGGAAGAAACAATGGCTTTCTGTTCGGGGACATAGTGAGCTTGGCACTTGATTGCAAACTCTGGGAAATGATGAATTTGTGGGAATAGATAGAGGGGAAGATTGGACTCTCAGAGCCCAATATCGTCGCTCTGGTCTAGGAAAACTTCCTGGAGCCATGATTGTAGATCCGAGAAGTCAAAACTGCATATGGTGTCCACTATCAACCTATCTTTGTCAACCAGAGGGATTTTATCCAGGTCGACCGGAGGCGGAACGAACGGATTCTCTTCCTCTTCAGCTAGCTTCGTTTTAGACACCATCTCCGTAACTGTACCTGCAACAAACAATCGTTAGTGGGGTCTACAGGGGGTGGAGGAAAACGATGGGGAAGTAGTGGGGAGATGATAGATACGTTCTCTGGTGCGACGGGTGGTTTTGGCGCGAGGGATGAATAACGAGTGAAAATTGTCGCAACGGTATATTTATTCAAAGCTGGGTCGGTCGGACGTGGGAAAACGGTCAGCATGACAATGGGCATATAATCTAGTTATTAATGGACAACGGGCCACTTGGGGTGATATGACAGGTGATGATGACCAAAGTATTCAGATGACTGACGTGGAGGTTTGGGATTGGGGGTAAAGTCACCAAAGGGGTTGTTCATGAGTGAAGGGTGTTATGGCGCTGACACCGTGGACTGACCGTAGTAATGGGATGGGACTTCGACCCGGGGGAAAGTGGTACAAGTGGGGATAGTGGAGGATGACGTCCAGGGGTGAGGGGATGTCAGGTAGCAGGCGGGGGATTTGACCTCTGGACCAATAGAAACGTGCCATGCATAACAAGGGGCCCGCCGGAAAGAATATTCATTCTGGACCCCCCCCCCTTTGATTAAAGACAAAACACCAAGGGGGGTCCGGAATGTGTTAAGAACCATTGATCTATGCGCTTGTATGATGGCCATCCAGATCTACGCACTCCTTAATATCAATTCCAGACCCCCCCCCCTCCATTAAAAGCAGAACGGAGGGGGGGGTCCAGAACCCAATGTGGACCGTCGATTTGAGCGCTGGATTAAGAGCCATCCAGATCTGCGCCTGATTTATAACCAATTCCGGAACCCCCCCCTCCGTTAAAGGAAGAACGGGCGGGGGGGTCCAGAATCCAATATGAGCCGTGGATTTGCGCACCCCTTTCAGGACCGTCCAGATCTGCGCAAGCATTACCATCGATTCCGGACCCCCCCCCCCTTTGGTTAAAAGCAGAACACAAAGGGGGGTCTGGAATCAAATGTGGACCATTGATATAATCATCGCGATCTGGATCATTGAAAGGCGAATGAGACATAGGTAGGGGGTGGAAAATGTCATATGTAGGAAAACTTAGGATAAGGACATTCACATGGGTTTTCATTTGATTTTTCTCATATACACCACCAAGGGAGGCATCAATTCAATTACACTTAGGCATTGGAGTCACAGGGTAACATCTTCATTGATCTGGCTTTATTTTGGCAAGGCAGGCAAAGCAATTAATCTACATCCTAACCTACTGTCATCAGGCAATTAACCCAGGTTAAACAATTGGGTTAAGATTTTATTCTTTCTAGGGGCTATCTGATCAGGATTTGATGGTCTGATCAGATGTATTCACTAATCCTAACCTACGAGCTATCTGACCAAGATTAGACAGTGTGATCAGATGCATTCACTAACCTATCAACATTGACAATTTAAAAGAACTTGGTCATGCTTGGAAGGTATGACCAAGTTGCTATTATTGCATGGGGCCTTTGTTTCAATTCTTTTGGCCCTCTTTTCTTTTTCTTTTTCTTTCTTTTTTCTTTTCTTTTTCTTTTCTTTCTTTTTTCTTTTCACAAATTATTTGAAGAATGCAATATCATTTGTCACCAAACCACCAGACACAGATAATATCCAAGTCATCAATTGATTCCCATAATTTATGGGGTGATAACAGGTCCTAGTTCCTTTCGCTTGCAGAGTCTTGAAGGGTAGCTTGACACCTACCCGGTGAATGGCCAAGCCCTGAAAAGATACTTTGCCTGATTTCTATCTTTGTATATTATGTAAATATTTCCTTTGTTTTTATTTTTGCTTTCATTTTCGTTTTATGATTTTGATTTGATTGATCATTTTGGTGTGTTTTGAAACATATGCATGCTTATATACTGATCCATTTAGACATAGACCATAGAAAATCTCATCGCTGAAATAACTTCTGGAAGATTGTACAAACATCAGTGAATTATATTTCTGAAGAGAATATTGGAAAAGTTGTCTGAAATAAGTTTGCTAATTTCAATATTTAAGTGAAGTTTGTTGTGATTATCTTTACCTTTTTACGCTGTCCCTTTTCCATAAAGGAATGACTCAAAAGGATGTCTCCCTGTCAAAGTAAGTTGTTTTAGAAATAAAGCATTTTTGGAGATGAATAAGGACACTATCACAAAATTCTGATGAGGTCTAAAAATGTGAAAAAACATCAATATTTTTCAGCGTCACCCTGCTCAGCTATCCATAAAGGAAAAATAAAATAAAAATGCAAATAAGAGCTGTGGGAAGTGTTTGTAAACCCGCCGGGATACTGAACAGGTCTACTGGCAGTGGGTAAATGCAAGCATGGCACCAAGACAACTTTGTCGGGGTACTGAACAGGCCTGCTGGCAGCGAAGCAATGTCAGGTACATGAAAATCTTAAAAAATTATGAGAAACCTCTTTAAAGTCCTTTATTCTAATCTGGAGCTTCTTGACAGGATAAAGACGTCCGAGTGGGTTAAATGGAAACCTTGTCGAGGCTATGGATGCCTGCTGGCAGCAGTGGCCATGCCAACAGTATTGAATACTTTATCATAAAAATCACGACTTGTTGATCTTTAAGACTGTTATTGGTTTACATCTTTTAAAACTTTGCTGAAAAAGAGGATTGATAATGATGTAGTACGATTTTCTGGTTTTTCTTTCAAGACGAATTTTTCTTTGATGTCCTGATCTGAATTCATTTTCTTTTGACAGAGATAACTGCTTCTCCCAGCATGTCGCCATTGTTGGCAGCCAATCATTTTTTTTTAATTGCTCTTAAAAAATGCTGCCTACACCCCTTGTCCCGTAAATGAAAAATCACCGCCGCATTGTGCTTCTAGGCATCTGTTTCATTTTTCGACAATTGCAATTTGGTCTCGATTTAATTTTCACAACTGTAAGTGTGAAAATACCTTTTTCATCGTTTGGACTGTAGTCGTCTTTTATCGATTTCTCCAAAAGACACTTGACCATTGGTTTATCACAAGACTGCTAAAGATTTTCTCGAACTTATGTCCTTGAGCATACTCTTACCTTGATTGCGCATTTGGATATGTTTGATTGCTAAGCCTTTGGGCATAAAAATTTATTGGTTTTATTCTGATCTTATGAAAGTTATAATGGATTTGGTCTTATTGCTTTGATTCTTATTTCTATGGGCTTTTCACTCAGTTATTATATGAGAAATTTTTGGATCATAATGTTCTTATCACTTTGGAATGAATGTGCAATGAATACATTGGTAAGTTTATGAAGTCAATTCAAGAAATAAACAATGGTTTGAAGGCGCATGGATTAATCATATTGTACTTTACAAATTAATGCTTGGTATATTGTTTGGTTGATACTACGTTGAATGATTCATAGTTCCAAACTATGTATTGGCATCAATTAATTTTAAACCTTGGTGTAAAATGATTGATTGACACGATGGATATGGTGTTGGATCAAACTGTACACTTGGCATGAGTATAACACATGGTATTGGTTCTCCTCCGGTTGACTGGCACGTTAATATGATTACACACCTATTTGCTGGCCGATACGCATGGTATAAACGATTATGTTTTTGATAACTCTGTACTCAGTCATTAATACAGTGCGTGGCGGTGGTAATCCCACAACCTTCGCATGCATGCAGTTAATTCCGATCTATTCAAGCTTTGAAGCTATCAAACCTATCATTTTTTAACTCTGTGCATTGTTTCATTCAGTGTGAACCCTACCATGTACAGAGGTTATGGCTCCTGTCGTAAGGGCCGAGCCTAACGGGTGCCAAGCACTGTTGACATTTAGTGGTGCATGTAGCGACCTGGAACAACATGGGTGGTTTTCTTTCATAAGGAAGTTTGATGGTTATGACCTCATTGTGGCTCGGCAATTTTGCGTTATCGTTCGATGGCTGTCGAGCCAAAGTGGGAGATGTCCAGCTTGAAATTACTGAAGAATTTCTCAGCCTGGCAACCAGCTTGCCTGCCAAGGGACAAAAATGGTCGAAGAGTTGCAAGGTAGATGATGTCCCATGGACATTACTGTTCCAATCTTGCTCAATGAACTCATGCGACAGAGGGTTGCCTGCAAAGATGTTGAAACCCCACTGGTATGATCTCTTGATGATTATCAAACGTTTCGTTACCTGTGAAGGCAGGTATGGGTTTATTTTCTTATTCCACCTGAGTTTATTAATGGTTTTCATGGGTTTTGAACTAAGTATGCCTCACTATCTGCACCGAAGTCTGCTCAAAATGGCTAAACGATACAAGCATAGCCAGGCTGACACTAGCCTCTTCCATGTTGGGTTGATCAAAATGGTTTTAGTTTACGAATTAGGGTTACGTCGTGATTCTTGGCATGATTTTCTCAGTCGTAATGTGTTTGGGGAGTCTAACCCTCCACAGGTAGATAAGCCCATGGTGACCGAGAGCAAACCTACCCCTGTGCCTTATAATGTTTTATTACCTAGACCTAAGCCCAAGTCACCTACGAGTTTGCCTAAGGCTATGCCAAAACAGACTGAAGTTGCTAAAGCTACAACCCAAAAGACTAGAGCGAAGACTGGTGTTAATACTCGAGGCAAGAAAAATGCAATATTGATCTCTCGCATGGCGAGGAACAAATCTAAGCTTCCTGCCAAAACAGAGCCTATCATGGTTAGCGAGGACTCTGATTCAGACATTGAACGATTTCTCGCCGAAGAATATCCTTACTCTGAGGGATTGTGTAGCAAACCGCCTCACGATTTTATTAGGAACCTACCTCCTTGTCTGCGGGATAACCCTGACTTTCCTGGTATTGAGCCACTCCATGAAACCCTTGGGGAATCATCAAAACCCCCTTCTGTTCAACCTGTTGCTACACCTTGCGATCAATGTGGGTTATGGGTTGAAAGATACTATTTGGATGTACCTACATTGCAATCCAGGATCTACGATTTGGAAAACCAAGTGGCAAAGCTCACTGGTCAGAATGCAAAGGTGCAACCTTCCGATAAGAAGCAACGAACCACGGGTTCAGTCCTGTTCAAAAACGTCGAGTCTGCCACTGCAATTATCAATTCAAAATTGACATAAGTCCAAGTAGCTGTGATGGTATATTTTCCTCATTTATATTACTCTCTTTGTACATATTTCGCTTGCTCTGTTAGATAAGCATGCTTCGCTGTATATAATGTTTGTTTTATTTTTGGTTATCATTCGATTGGATTTGGTTTTTGATTTGATAGATCATCGAATAGATATGATTGTTCAAAATTAGCTTGATGTTCTGTTGATAATACAAGCTGTTAATATTTTAAAAAATAGTCTATTGATTGGTATCCCGAATTTTGAATACAGTCAATGGTATAATTCGAATTGGTTATGATATGAGTATGATTAATAGATGAGTTAACTGTTTCAATTTCATTCGACCAAATTTCATACTTTTCTATGGATACATAACCGAATCGCAACTGATTTGATTCTGATTGATTGCAACTCATTCGAATTGTATTCTGATTAAGGTTACGATGTTGTTTCTATAATTAATTCCATAAAGATTGGTTTGGATTATTGCTCAGTTCATGAATCTGTAGATTTTATCATACCTTTGTTCGTTGACTGTGTAAAGGTTCTTGAGTTGATATGATTTCATCCGATTGCAATGGAGGTTGTTTACGCATTGTGATTTTAATTAAAGGTTATCAATTCGTTACTATGACTAGTAGATGACAGTTATGACCATATATATGAATTGTTGGAAATTCAGCATATAAAGTCTATGACTAGATTTTATGGATAGAGTTATGCCTGTTTTATCGTGACCATTTTGGCTATTGGTTAAATGATTTGGATCCTATGCAAACCGATAATGATTGCTTTGTATCTCATACAATTTCGTTTACCATTGATTGCATTCATGGAACAGTCTTGTTAAGATTTGATTTGATTTTATGACAATTGGGAAAACAGAGTATTCCCATTCTGTCCCGATTTTATTCTGTTCGATCTAATTTGATTTAAAGTATTATTTTATTAAATCATTAGTAATTTGTTGGTGATTGGATTCAGTTTGATTTTGATTATATATCTGGTCCTATTTACTACTCTAGACCAGCTACAGAATCAGAAGATTCTGTAGCTAAGTCTATAGAGTCATTTTTTTTATTGTTTTCTCAATAAAATACTCCTCTAACTTGATCTTTATGTCTATTACAGGAAAATTCGAATTGGTAGTGGATGTGAGGAGCAGTTGGAAGATATCTTAAACATTTCACTTACATTTTTAGTTACTTAGTTTAAGAGATTTTTGGGATTATTCCCAGATTGTGTAAACTGTTAGCTATTATTCACAAGGATGTTTTACCTTGTGAGAAACTTATATAAACCTATGGTTTTGTAATGTTGACAATCATCATTAGTTGGTGGAAGAACAAGGATATGTAATTCTGATTCAAACTGGATCAGAATTGATGTGTTGTCATAGCTTTTGCTTTTCAATATATCGACACTTTGTCCCAAGTTTTGTATATCATTCTATTTATGGATTAGTATTACTTTGTTATCTAAATCACATGCATATGATATAATTTCTTACTTTTATACATATCTTGTTGCTTCCAAAGAGATAAAGAACATAACAGTTGTAGATTCATTTTATGAATGATAGCTTTGTCTTCTTCATAGGCTGAATTGTTATATAAGTTTTCTGCATAATAGGTTTCCCTTTTGCAGGAGATTTATCATCATAAAACTGTTATGATTTCTTTTATGTCTTGTTCATCCTGTAACATACTTCAAGAAGCAGCATAGTTGATCGTTTTCGAGAGGCTTAAGGACCAAATGGTGTGAATTTCTTCCTCCAACCAGCTTAAAAAGTCATCTTGCACAGGACAGACTTGGAGCGTTTCCAGGTCAATTAGTTAGATGTTTATTGCTTTGATTAATTAGTATAATATAAATGATAGTTTAATTAGATTTAGATTATATTGTTTTATTTCAATAATGTATATTAGATTGTATAATTTCAGTTAGCTTTCTTTCCCTTTCATAAATACAAAAAATCAAAAAAGAGACCCTTGGCTGTCTCAGGGAAGCAATCACATGAGTTTTGCAGGTTTTAATCAAATTTGTAGTTTGTCCATATTGTACATTTGTGAATAAGGAATATCATAGCTGATAATTAGGTAGTTGATTTGAGTTAGTATCTTGTATAATAAGTAGGTAGTAATTTATAGTTAGATTAGTGTAGTTAGTTTAGTTTGCTTTATTAGTTTCTAGTTTCCTTTATTATTTTAGTTCTTTGTCTTTGTTTTATTAGTTTCTAGTTTCCTTTTAGATTTCTTAGCTCAAATCATTTCTCTTTGGTTTCCATACGAGACCTTAGGGCAGCCAACGGAGCCGTTAAACTCGTCAGGGTGGTCCATTCCAAACGGCTTGGGTTATTTAGACAACCCCGGACCGGTTCCACTCTCCCAGTTGACGGATGGTCAATTTCGCCCGTCAACAATAGGAGACTAGGAGGTATTGTTACACATTATTTTCATCATCCCTATGAACGTTAATGATGTAAACCTATCCTTTGTCTTTAGAAGGATTAGTGGCCTAAATTCATGAAGAAATAAGGGAGAAGAACTTTGCCTGAGAGAAGAAATTGTATTTTCCTTTGTAAAAACCCTGTTAAGGAAGGTCGTCACAGGTTACACTATATATAGGGTGCGACAATGCCTGATTTTCACACCCTGCTATAAAGATAGAATGTGATGGCATCGCAGGCTGCACTATAGCTGAGGTGAGACAATTTTTGTACGTGGGAAAAATGAGAATCTTCTCGGTGCTTCTATAAGGAGAAGATTCTATGGTGAGGTGGCTTCTGATTGGTTTGGATCTTACTCGCTTTTATGATTTAGGGGGATCATCCTAACCTCCTCAACTTATCCTCTTTAGCTTATAAAAGGAGAGGAGCTCTCATGGAGAAATTTAGATTGGAAATTTGGCTTGAGATTGTTAACTTGGTTAGAGTGGTTTTGAGCTTTGTTTTGTCAAGATAGATTGTGAATGACTTTCAGATCTATAGTCACATGATCCATGGAGAAAGAAGTGTGTGGGAAGCAAGGGATTGTTGGAAGGGACCTTACAACATCAAGTCTTTGGTTGTAATCTCTCTTTCTATTATTTAATACAGATGCACTTGTCTTTCCTATATGAATCTTATTTGTTCATATTGTATGATTCCTTGATCACATACATAGTTTCATATCAAATATTTCTTGAATTATTTTTGTCTTCGTTGGCTTCTGTTCCTTTGTAGATTTTTCTCCATAAGCCTCGCGATGGAGCTTGGGTTGAAATGGAAAAGTCGTATCTTAAATATTTAAAAGGTATGTTCTAGATCCATTTGTCATTTGATAATTGAAATCTAAGAAAAGAATAATGCATTGTCTTGTTTTGTTCTAGTTTCGGGTGAAACTAGGGAGATTTGTTTGTGTCCATACTTACCGATTTGTTCAATAAAAAAATCAACAACTCTACTGGGGAACAAATTGTTTTCCTAGTTTGTCTTGATTTCTTTCTTTGATTGTCTGGGTTCTATTTTTTTAGTCACTGGGAGATCCATCTTGATTCTCTAATTGTTAAACTTCACTGGAAAAACCTTCTTACTTTTTATTTTTTCATTTTTCTTTGATCGTCGCACCCTGATTTGAGTGACAATGCGATGATATAGGATCGATTCACTCTACCTATTAGACACAGTGATATGTCGTCGCACTATATTGTTCTTTGGTCGGCGACTATGTAGCATCGTCGCACTATGTTAATCTTCCAGCGTGCGATGATTGTGAAATTTTTTAATTTTTGATGGTTTTTCTTGCCCATATATTAGATTTGGTTTTGGGGTTAATTTTTGGGTTTGATTATAGTCTAATTACAATATTCTTGATAGTCTTTGAATCTTCTTTTATCCATCTTTGCTTTGTTTTGGATTTATTTTTTTTGAAAGATTTGATCTCTTTATTTGAGTGTCTTTCAATTACAAAGCATTGTTTTTTCTTTAGAATTGTTTGGTGAAAGAAATTATTTTTATTTTATTGAATAGTTCATGTTAAAAGATAAAAAAAATTGAGTTTCTTTGTTTCATATAGATTTTCTATTTCTTTTAACTATCT
Organism: Picea engelmannii; assembly: GCA_009831015.1. Taxonomy (NCBI): domain Eukaryota; kingdom Viridiplantae; phylum Streptophyta; class Pinopsida; order Pinales; family Pinaceae; genus Picea; species Picea engelmannii. The sequence goes on along the minus strand of ML837617.1, from coordinate 30,766 downwards.
TTGAAACACAAAATTTTAATTTCTTGATTTATATTAGATTGGGGCATCCTTGCATTTGAAGTAGTGAAATTGCATGGTTTTTGGCATTTTTTTTTTGGGGGGGGGGTAAGAATCGTGTATTGGTGTACATTCTCTTTGGCTCATATCTTGAAGTTCTTGATATTGATAAGTTTAAAATTTTTGGGACATTGTGCATCTGGGAATGATAAACTTTTTCTCCTTCTCGTAATATAGATTTCATCGAAATGAAATATTTGCATTCTCATTTCTTTCCATTGTTTAGAGTTGGTCAAAAAATAATTCAGTCCATGCCATTTTACTTTTGAGTAACAACAACCTTAAAAATAAAGAACTTATAAAAATTGATTAGACATTTTTGTATTTTTTGGTAGCAAACCTACCTTAGATTAGTTGTAGATCTTTGGAATAGGTGTGAAAGATAACTTTCCAAAGATGCAAACAAACATAGTATCTTGTGACAGGGAGAGTTTCAAATCCACTTGATACATTTTTTCCCGGGAAGCCCTTCTCACACAAGGGTCAAACCTGAGGTCACATTGAGACTAGAAGAGTTACTCACCCTTCTTTGTTGGTCTTGGTGTAGATATTGCATGCATTATGGGGGTCTCTTGAAGGTATACCCACAATGATGAGTGGAAGCCTTTCTAGTTGATATCGGGCTAGATACCCTGCCTTTGCACATGGATCAGACTGTCGACTATTTCCCTAGGAATCACTGTTGCAGTTGGTGACCTTAGTAGCCTATCTCTTTAGGTTCTTTACACTAGGTGACTATGTTGGGGCAAGTCTTCACGGTACCTACAATCGACATTGGCTAAACTCACTCGGAATGCTTAGAGGATATACCCATGATTATGTGTGGGATATTGTACCAAGGTGTAAGTTCGTTAAGCAGGTCCTCAACGTAACTTTTCCACCCACTCTATCTCAGCCCTTTCTTACTTTGGTCCCGCGACGTTGGATTTCATCACCAACTAGTGCGTTCATTGTGAGAAAGTTTTGTTTTCTTGTTTTCTTACTATATTTTTAGCGTGTGTTGTTTGTTTTCCCTAGCAGACTCTAGGTTGGATGTGTGTTTAATGGAGTCAGTTCCTGGAATGTCCAATGAAGGAATCCCTTTTCCAGTGGAACCTTTTGTTTTTCCTTCTTATGGAAACATTGTTCCTCCTCACATCGCTACTTTGAGCCTTCCAGGTCTCACAATTGGATTACTGGTATGGTTGTTTTCCACTCAGGTAATTCCAAATGCAGCTAGTGCTTCAGTTGTAAGAATTCACTCCAAGAACATAAACCTCATGTTGATCCTTCACCTTCTTCACCAGTAAGATCTTCTTTATCTTCTCCACTTGCAAGGTATTTTTTTGTTTCATCTTCTTCGCTGAGTGAAATCTCTAAAGCTAGTAACCCGATGGATAAGAAGAAGATGAAAAGGAAGAATAAGAAGAAGAAAAATAAGCAAGGGTCCAAACTTCCAACCACTGTTGGACATGTTGGAAAGAAACTAGTTATTGTTGATCGTATTGGGAGTGTTTATGATGCCAAGATCACCCAAACAACCCGTAAGGCCAAGTACCCTTGCAAACTTTGTAAGGGTATCCATCTTCTTAAGGATTGAACTGGTTTATCCAAGGCTATAGAAGCATGGTATACACACCCTCGCCAACCCTTGTCGTCAGCCTCTAAACAACATGTTGATGAACTCCCATAAACTCATCAAGATACTATTGGGAAGAAGAAAAGTAGAGTCAAGTTCTCGTGTATGTTATGTGGAGGGAGTCATCAAACTCACCTTTTCCCTTGTATGGATGAAGCCTCAAAATTACTGGAAGACATGATTGTTTCCCAGCCTCAAATTCCATCTTATTATCACAATCTTACTCTCGAACCACCTATAGTTGATGGAATGATCAATTCAGTCCCATCATTGGTCAGTTTGGTTGATCATGTAGTCAATCTAGTTGTTAGGCTCCAATCTACTGATGTAAATTAGAGTACAAATGATTGTCAATCTAGTGTTTGTAAGACTTAGAGGCACGTCCAAAGTATATGGAATTAGAGATAGTTTTTATCTTTGATGGAGATAAACCAAAAACCTATTCTAAGGCTGAATGTGAAAGAGATGCTAAGATTCTATTCATAAGTCATATTCATAGATCGCATAACAGTAATCAACAATTGTTTTTCTAAAGAGTGTAAACAGTAAGCATTCAAGAGATGTTCGAACTAGTTCTAAGACCTATCAAATGTTAGAAGAAAAAAAATCTTATTCAAGAGATGCATTCATTGTCTTCCTTCATTCATTCATTAACAACTATCATCAAATCAAATCAAAGTACTGAAAGCATAAATAACTCAAAAAGCATTCATGACTATCTTAATGCTTGAAGGCAAACTACACATTGAATTCTCATTCAAGAAATCATTCACAATATGAATAAGGCTTGAAAACATTAAGCATGTAACTTAGATATGAAATTCATATAACTACAACAAGATAAAACTCATCTACAACAAGATCTGATCTAAAACATATACTTGAAAAAGAACACAAAGAAAGAGTGTACTAGTTTGGCAAAGGGGGCCCTCCAATGCTTCACTGGTACACTTGAGTTGACTCAGCTAAGAAAGAGCTCCAATAGCATTCAAATCATCATATCATAAGCATTCACAGGAACAAAACACAGAGCTGATCTTCAAGAGCGCAAATTCCAAAGTTTCTTCATTCACATCAAGATTGTCTTACTAGTCTAGGCTTAAGAGTATTTATACAAGAGTCTCAAAACTAAAAATGCTAATAAGTCTCCTAAATATCATGATTAGATCCATAATATCCTAGGAGGGTTGAATTCCTCCTTCAGATCCACAATATATGGTCAAATCCCACGAAAATCCAAAACTGTCCAAGATTTAAGGCTGAAACAGGGTATTTTCTACTGAAGTGGCCCCGTTTGACTAGCGTTGACCGAACATCTAGAAGGATCAGATTTCAAATATGATAGCTCATTATCCATCCTTGTACATCAGGGAACATGACCCAAGTCTTAGATTTCTCCCAGGTGTCCTGCAAGTATACAAACCATAGAGCTTTTATGGGATTTGGTCAAATCCTGTAATTTCTGATAAATTTTCAATTTTAATGCTAAAATTTAGAAAACTCAATTCTTAAGCTAAAGAATGACAAATATACCTTGAATAGGTTGTTTCATTGAAAATATGGAATGAAATAAAATAAAAATGGATGGATAAAGAGGCAAAAGTATGGTTTATAGAGCAAAATGGAAGCATAAAAATGGACTCAACATCTCCCCCAAGAGGAAGACTTTGCATGTCCTCATGCACAAAAATGTCCCTGACCTCTGTCACTGATATTCTGCCACCTCTGCTACCTGCAATAAAGTTTCCACATTTTCCTGAGCTGTATGAAGTGCTTTCATTCTTTGGTACTTCTCTTTATATGCATTTTTCTGTTGGAACCACTTATAGGCTTGTTTGGAGATTAACTTGTTCTGTTTTTGAAGATTTTTGTTCTATTTCTTCAAAGTGTCATTCTCCTCTTGTGTTTTGTGGCTTTGAGTTCTTAGCATTTCATTTTCTTTTTTTATGTATCTTTCTAAGACTTCAATTTCTTTTATTTTTCTCTTCATCTTCCTTATTTTCTTATTCTTCCTGTCAAGTTCAGATGTGGATGTACCAACCACCTCTTCCATTTGAGGTTCTTCTTTCATGTCCCTAATTAATTGTTCCATATCTACTCTCATCTGTTCATAGGTAGAAGTTTCATGTTCCTCAAAACCATCATTTCCCAATGTTTGTGCTTCTAGAGTCTGAATATGTTCATACTGTGCCTATTGTGCTTCATCATCATTTTCTTGTATTTGGCCTTTTTGAACTTTTTGGCGTTTTCTTGTCCTCCTTTCATAAGTGGTAAAAATCTTGTCTTTTTCCTCAAGTTCTTTTTATTTTATCACCATACTTCTTGTTTTTCTCCTCCCCATAGGTGATTTTGGGCTTGTTGTCTTGGGCTGCTGTACTTCTCCTTCATAATTAGTCACAACTAAAATTTGCTCCTCTTCTTCTTCCTCCTTTATTGCTTCAAAACCATTTTCAATGGTAAACTGTTGCCAAATCAAATTTTGCTTCTGTAGTTAATTTTTAATGATCATTTTAATAAGACCACAGTGATATAAACTCCTTTCTGTGTTCCTTCCCTGTTTCTAGACAGTCTTGGCCATTTTGGAAAGGCTTTGTAAGAGAAAATAAGGCATATTGATTTCACAGTCACCTCTCAAATGTTGTAGTAGTTTAATATGATATAGGTAAATGATGCTAAACCTTCCCTCACAAGTTATAAATTTCTATATAAGGTATGCTAATTCATCCCATGGATGGACCAACCAACTCCTTGGGATTCCCTTCTTCCAGTTTACTGCTGCTACCCTTGACCTTGAAATAAAAGGTACCCATGATTTATCTTTGAAATGCTTGGTTTTGAAATATCTCTCTCCTATTTGAGGAAGTCCAGTGACAAGTGCAATGCTATCCTCAGTGATCCTGATGGTAAGGTTTCCAACAGTAGCTCTTTCCCCATCAAATGAGTGAGCAAATTCTAAGGCAACTCCTTCACAAAATCCATCAATTTTTTCAAAGAAACCTATCCACTGTTTTTGTTCCAAAATTTGTATACAATATCTGTGTATTTTTTATGCAACCAGCCTCTTTGGTTCATGTCTAGATACCATAATTCAAAAAAAATTCAAAAACAAGACCTAAAATATTTCCACTGTTTGAAAAAAACTTCAACTCTCCAATTCTTTTGACCAAAATTTCTCAAACTTCCAGACTTTGTGTGAATTTAATTCTTTGTATGGTCTTCAAGAAGAGTTTTTGTTCAAATAAGAAAAGGAAATATCTTTATTTTTTATTCCTAAGCTATTCTCTATTCATAAAAAAAATATGCACGGGCATACCTGGTAATTTTGAAAAATTCTCAAGCTTCTCTGTCGAATTCTGGCTCAATTTCCCTTCTTTCAATTCAGCCTCTGCTAAACATGGACTATCTTGTTTTACAAATGTATCTAGAATGTTGAATTTATAATTGGCTGTCTAATTATCTGAGTTCGGGCTTACCTTCAGTGGTCGACTCCTATTTGGATACGTTTTCTGCCCTTGCTTCACCACGTATCTCCTTCAATCCCCCGCGTTTTCTTCCACAGAATGAAATCTTGTATGTTGACAATGTAATTGTCAACATACAATTCATTTTTTTATCAGAGAATTTCGAAGTAGGGATGCGTAAGAGGGTCAATGCGCTAGAGTGTAGGGATTTAGGATGTGTAGGAGGAACAACGTGCTAGAATTTAGGGATTTGGAATGCGTAGGATTTGTGAACAGAGTGTGTAATTTGAAATGGAGGTAAGTGTATGCAGAGGTGCATCGACAGTTCAAGTCCAAGGGCGTGCAAAATGAGACAACGTATAATGTTTGGTGAGGCCCAACAAATCTGAAAAATCAATTGAGTTGTTTTGTTTTTATGGAGAGAAAAAACGTTGGTGGAGATTTCAACAAGGGTCTTATTTTTGAAAATGGTTTGTACAACAATCACAACTGAAGGTGCTACTCTGTTCGTACCTTGTACTCTTCTCCCCTTTGCAATTATTATAAGATGTGTTTTTTTTTTTTAAAAGATGTTCATTTGACATATAACTCCCAAATTGGTTTCCAATTCCTTCATCAAACATGAACTTTTCTTCTTATAACCCCTTTTAAATGTATGCAAACCATCCTTAATTTATGCAACAATACCTCAGTCTGTGTATGTAACAGAGCTTTTGACAGCTTCAAAACAAACAATGTGTTTTGGTATTTGAAACCCAATCCCTCCTTATAACTCCTTTGGAAACCAAAAGTGGTTCTTTTAAGTATCATTTTTAATGATTTTGAGGATGGAAATGGAGTGATGAAAAGATAATGTAGGGGAAAGGAAGGATAAGATATTTATCATTCCTAGCTTAGGGAGAATTCTCAAATTTAAAGCATTAAAAAGGAAAATATACTAACTTGTTTGCTCATTGTGTTTTGTTTGACTAAAGCTGGATGGGATGTTGGTGTAAGTCCTCAGATTCCTCTTGTATTTACTTTGCTAGTATCTCAGGTCCCTCTGCTAAATGGAGTTGAATGTCTTCCTCAGGTCCCTCTACTAATTGAAATAAATGTCTTCCTCAGGTCCCTCTACTGAATTTGAAATGGATACTTTCAGGTCCCTCTACTGAATGGAGTTGTATGTCTTCCTCAGGTCCCTCTGCTGATTGAAATGAATGTCTTCCTCAGGTCCCTCTGCTAAATGGAGTTGATTGTCTTCCTCAGGTCCCTCTACTAATTGAAATAAATGTCTTCCTCAGGTCCCTCTACTGAATTTGAAATGGATACTTTCAGGTCCCTCTACTGAATGGAGTTGTATGTCTTCCTCAAGTCCCTCTGCTGATTGAAATGAATGTCTTCCTCATGTCCCTCTACTGAATGGAGTTGAATGTCTTCCTCAGGTCCCTCTACCGATTGAAATAAATGTCTTCCTCAGGTCCCTCTGCTGAACTTGAAATGGATACTTTCAGGTCCCTCTTCTGAATGGAGTTGTTGTCTTCCTCTCTTTAACGCCTGCTGTCATCTGTAGAAGGCTTGAAAGGTTTTCAAAATATACCTTATCCCCCTCAGCCTTATTTATTGACTTGTCCTCAAGTTAGAGATAAGTGTTAAAAACTTTTGAAGCTAGAAAATGAAACTAGAAGTTAATGATGAAAATTTATGATTATTTGAAGAATTTTGGTTGGCCAATGTTACTTGCTTTTCCAATCAAAAATCGAGTTTATATTGTGCCAATTTCTTGGGTTTTCACAACTAAACTCCCTTTTTTATTTTTTCTCTTTTTTTTATATTTTTTATGTTTTTCTTCTTTTTTTCTCTCTTTTTATATATATTTATATTTTTATTTTTCTTCTTTTTTTTCTTTTTTCTTTTTATGTTTGTTATTTTTTAAGGAGAAAGTGGAGGAGAAACATGGTTTTGTTTCTCCAACACTTCCATCTCATTCTGTTGAGATATTTGTTGTAGAAAGTCTTCCTTGCTTACAGGCTTATTGTAGAGCTTTAGCCTATGTCCATTGACTATGAATGAGCTTGCCTCATAGTCTATTGTTTGTAATTTGACTGAGCCATTGTCATATACTTCTGCAATCTCATAAGGACCAAGCCAATGAGTTGTAAATTTAGATTTGAAATCTTTGAATTTTGAATCAAATAACAAAGCCCAGTCTCCTTCTTTGAATTGTTTCTTCTTGATATACTTATCATGCCAATGTGCCCTCTGTTGTTGTATCAAAGTGTTGTGTTCAACTGCTTCCTGTCTCATCTCATCTAATTGATTTAATTGCATGATCCTCTATTTTTGTGCTTCAAAAAGATCTAATACTAACTCAGCTGCTAATTTAAAAGTATGAATTTGAAATTCTATAGGTAGAAAACTTGCTTACCATAGACCAGTT